>BQNB010034701.1:6207-51411 GCA_026074375.1 Tanacetum coccineum
TGTACGGACAAGCATATATCAGGTTTTTATTACATTGAGCTCATGACACGGAACCTTGACAATAATGCATATCATATGCATTCACGTTTGTCCCTGAAGTAGGTATTATTGCCTCATACCTATGGATTCTCAATACAAATTATTTGTTAACTAGTTGGGGTGATCAAAAGAATTTGAGTCAAGCTCCCGTACAAGGTGGTTAACCCAATAGATCTATTAATTGTACTAGCGTCCACCCCTACAAGGTGATTAACAGTTCATGAAATTAGGGACTTTGGTAATAGCTACTCAATGTCAATAATCATATAATCGGGTCCAGCATACCAAAAACATGTATCTCCCTCGCGGGGTTTAGCAAAAGATTTAAATTTGTAAAGGCGAGGCTATGAACTCATCGAGTATAGAAGTAGTGATCAAGAAATCTTGACGAAGAAGAAGAATGCCAACGATCAAACGCGACCTATAATAGTGGCGCGTAATTAAAACTCACACTTATAATAAGATGTAACATAATACGAATAATTAGTATGTGTGGCATTGCATAATGACCTAACCAAAGTATTTTCATCCCTAACTTGGCATACAACCTGAGTTTATATCTAATTAAACACCAATAAGTTTCGCATTATTAAACGTCATGTTTACTAAAGATGAATCTATACTTTTTAATATTTTCAAGAAAAGGACGTAAAAAATCCCAGATTCTATATTTAACGCCGAAATAAATAATGGATCCATAACCTCGATCCTTAAGGCTAATGATTACAAGGCTTTCGCCCTTGGAAAGCCCCTTGAGTCTAGTTTCCAGAAAATTAAACCTCATCATCTAATTATTTTCCAAGCCATAGGAAATGACATTTTGGTACATGAATACCCACCCAGAAATTTTACAAACTAAAACCCCCTTACGGAAACGGCCATAAATCTTAAACCGTGATAGCTATTGAAGTGAATCCACTTGGAGATGTTAGGTATATGAGTCTACTACTGGAATCAATTTTCCTTTCCCACATTTAAGAGTATTAACCTGGAGTTTAACTTGTTTTCCAAACGGTGTTCCAGAATCGACTAGTTTCTGTAAACGGCATCAAATCCTTCATCCGGATCGATTCAAAACCATCCAATATCCGCAAACATGAAGCTTAGAACTATATCTATTCAACCATGCAATTTAATAACAGGCTCCAGGCCAAAAAGTTTTAGGAAAAGCCACGTTTATCTACTGATCTAAATCTGCCTCTAAATCCTACCTCTAAATCAATACAAAACTCATCCAACTCACTAATTAACCTAATGCAATGCCAATGCATACCTTATAAACATATTTCATAATCATCAAACTTCATATACATGATCAAACCAAGATCAAACACACTAAGAGCATGCATGCTTATAAAAACTAAAAAATAAACACATGCACTCAAGAATTGACTAAACCAATACATAAGAGTTTAAAAGATTCACTTACAACGCAATGGAGAGGAAAGGAGATGATCAAACACAAACCCTATGTGGGTTGTGTTCTAGCCGTGGCACACAAACACCCCTTAATAACAAACCCTAACTTTTCAACTTTCGATCTTGTTTACAATCACTTAATTACAACCCTTTGATAATCTTCTTGAATCCAATTGAATTAAAAACCCTAAAAACTAAAAACCTTCCAAAATCAAGAACTCACAAACTCCATGCATGGTGATTTTTATTGATGAAAGATGATTAGGGTTTAGTTTATATGTGTTTTGGGATAATAAAAGAGGGATTTGGTGAAGATTTGAGGATGATGGTGGTGGTTTTTCCTGGGGGTCATCGAACAGAAGAAAAAGGGAGAGAAGAATACGGATGGTCTTTTTTATTGTTGTATGTGTTTATAAAAGATTTTGAGTGGAATATAACCATATATATACTTAGGAGATTTATTAGGGATTATATTTTCCATAATTAAAAAAAATATAGAAAGGGTCGTGTCTTAGCTTATTGACCGTGGGCCGACCCCCATAATATGATGGTGAGCTTGTTTTAGGTAATTTTGTTGTGTTAAATTTTTTTACTACATGTTTCCCCCCTCGGGCCCATTAACTAATCTAGCTACGTTAAACTTTGTTTGTTAATATCAAATCTACAGGCCGTACTCAGATATAATTTTTCCTATGTCACGCGAATGCAATCAGGGGGAAGAAAAGGAAGTATCAATAGATTTGCATTAATCGTGGAAGGAAATGTGTCTATCCCACCTTCATATCTTTCTTCTCTTATCTTCAAGTCCTCTTCTAATCTTATGGATATGGGAATGTTGTGCTTTCAACCTTATGGATGGTTAAGTGTGTGTGTAAGAAATGTGCATACGTGATCAGATGTTTGATGATTCCTTGCATGTTCCCCCCGAACGGATATTCAGCAAAACAAAAGCAATTATGTTTGATGTGGATGGTCTTCTCTTTTTCTTCTGCTTCTTTCTAATCTTCCTGGATTCTTATCTTTTACTATCTACTTTCCAACTTCTACTTCTTCTTTTATGAAGCTACATCACAGTTTCAGAATCTGCTTACAATACGGATGTTGGTTTGGGGGGAAGCTAATTCAGAAACTTCGATAAAAATAAGTAGATGAAGAAAGTTGTGTGAAGACATGCAGTATGAACTGGGGGGAAGATAACTCAATTTATACAAATTACATTGTATCATCTGCAAGTAATGGAAAGATTCAAGCTGAAGCATTTATATTTGTACTTGTAGGATACATTGTAAGTAATTCCATATGCCACCATATTAGGGGAAGATTGTTTAGATTAAAAATATGGTGTCTAATCATTCAATTGTAATTTTCACTAATCATTCAATAATAACAACTTTCTCTCTCTAAAATGGATTTTATATATTTCCATCATCCCCGACCTCCCGAGATCGTCAATCAAGAAACCTAACAAGTGGTATCATCCCCGAACAGCTTATTTCGTTCACTTTATTTCCCACAGCGTATATTTTGAGCTTATTTTCTGCTTATTTCGAGCTTATTCGGTCCTGATTATCTGCTGTGTTTATTCTGTCTTTTTTGTGTGCTTATTCTGTTTTTCAACTTATTTTCGTAAGCTTATTTCGAGTCAAAACTAGCTAACTAGCTTATTTTTTGTTCCAAAAGTCAAATAATTATATCTAGACAAATTAGTCCTAATTTATGTGCTTATTACGCTACTTATTCGGTTGTGTTTTATGCAAACTAGGGATTGATTGCTTACTTGTTATTTATCGTAAGAGGTCGTGTGCAGAAGTATTAGTACAAAATCTACATAGTTAGTGCTTATTATCAAATTCCATTAGTTTAAAAACTCAGAAAATTCATTTATACTAACAAATTCGGGAAAATTTGTTTCAAAATCGTTTGACATGCTAAACTTCAGGTCAAACTCAGAAAATTCATTATACTATCGAAATTCATTGTAGTTTAAAGAGATTTGACTTTTGGGTCAACGGTCAAAACTCCGGTGGATTGTTCAACACGTTTTTGAAAACGCGTTTTTGGGACTATTCGATAGATCTGATCCAGATCTGTGTTTGGTCAAAAACTGAAAAGAATCTAAAAGAAACATAAATGATCTCAGTTTTTGTGCTTATATCAAATCTTTAAAAATATTGTAACACAAAATCATCATTGATCCTAAACCAATCTCGAAAACCAAACTCGGAACAGATCTAAACTCGGAAAATCATCATTCGATAAGACTAGATTCGACAAAGACAAAAGTAAAACTGATCTCAGTTTCAATTTTTTTGTGTTTTCAATTTCTTTCAAGATCTACAAGATCTTTAACATAAAAGTTCCATCATCACAGATCTTGTACCAAACTCGGAAAACTCATTCTCGGAACCAAACAGATCTTAGTTTTGTGTTTTATCAAAATCATCAAGGATTGTTTTTTAAAACACAAGTCATCATAGATCTTTGAGAAGATTCAAACGAAAAACAAAAAACAAGAAAAGAAGCATCACAGATCCAAATTCATTCTCAGAATGTTTTAACACACTTCTTACTATCACAGATCTTAAACTCGGAACCAAGAGTTACCTCATCACAAACAAATCCAAGTCTATCCTACACTACTTCACCATCCCAGGTTCAAAGTTAAACGAAACAAGAGAAACGAACCTAAAAAGTTAAAAGATCTCAGTTTCGTGCTTCATTGTTCATCATAATCTTTAAAAGATTTAAGCACAAACTCGTCACATATCAATTTTTGAAGTTTTCACTTCTTGTTAAATTTACAAAAAACAAAAGACAGACAAAGAACATGGGTTCATATCTCTTTTTTTTTTGATTAATATCGAAAAAACAACATAAACAAGAACAAATTTTGAAGGCTTAAGCTTCATTCAATTTATGAAAACGTTAAAAGGAAAGCCAAATAACAAAAGTGTTATTCTTCGTTCTTTGTTTCGTTTGTCATAAAAAAGAAAGTTAACAAACGAAAAAACAAATACCTACCTGTGACTTCAACAAATTTTGAATCAACAAAGGATTGATAAGATTGGTCTGTGAGTCATGGCGAATAGCATGAACAGGAAGATTTGTATGTTTGCGTTTAAGAAATAAGTGAATATCTTTGTTGTGATGCGTTTTTTTTTTTTGAGATAGGGTTAGGGTTATTGTCGTGTGAGTGAGCCTTATATATATCTTCTCCAGGTCAAGTTGGGCCTCCTATGTGAGTTGTGAGTGTAAAACAAAATATTTAATAGAAAGATTAGTCTGGGCCTTGTTAACGAAAAAAAAGGGGGTGAGCTGGCAATAATTTTTTGTGGTGCCTGAAGTTATACTCTTATAATCTTTTCATGTGTGCGTTATTTTTAAAACAAAAATTATAATTTTGGTCCCAAAAAGGTTTAAAACTGTATAAGGATTGCATTAAAATTTATGGTATTTAATTTTTTTGGTTACATAAATTTTTTTTTAAATATGGTATAGATTTTCGAGAAATTGATTCATATACTGTTTTAATTACATTTTTGAGTTAGTTTTTGAATATCATTTTGAGATTGTATCTTGGATTGATTTTGGTTTGTGTGTTGAACGATATCTAGTTTATGTTAGTTTGGTTTGTGTGATAATTTGATTTGAATTTTTGGGTTTGTGTTGAAAATATCTTCTCATCATTTGTTGTGATAAAAAAAGAAAATGGGATCGAAACAGGATAAAACTAACTATTATAACGAATATATTAAGAAACAACAATTATTGTTCAAAAAAGTCCAACAATAATACACGACTTGACTAGTCAGCTTCGGAGTTGTTATAAGGAAGAGTTGGGTTTTGTAAAACATTCAAAAGGGGATAAAAATCTCTCAAAACCGAATTTCTTTGAGGCCTATAACGTAGCAAAACATTTTATTCAAAAAGACCCGTCTCAGTTTATTTCATGATCAAGATATCATTCGAGATCTAAAAAAACAACGTGACCAATTGGACTTAGATGTTATTTACTATAAAAGACAAAAAGAGGAATATCAAAAGACACAAACGATTTTCAATCAAACACAGCGTGACAAAGAGGAAAAATATCTTAATGACATCATTCAGTTACAAGCTAAGAACAAAGATCTTGAAAACGTTGTTTGTAAAATGGGCAAATCAACTGAAACACTTTGGGATACTTACAAATGAACAAAATGCTTTTCCAGGATAACTTTACGAAAGTCGCGTTTGGCGGTATATAACGGTCCAAATGTTCTTTCACAATCTAATCCCAAAATTCCTAAGTTGTATCGTTGCTTAATGAACTTTGTGATAAGAATGAACAACTGCATGTGTTTGATTCTGATGATACTCTTGAGGATGCTAAAAAAGAGTCAATTAAAAATGAAACGCGTTTCAAAAAGATGAAAAAGATCGAATCGTTAAAGATAAAAAAAACCAATCGATTACACAAAATTGAACAAACTTTGTGACGATTTTGTTCCTCAAAAATAACTTTCTCCTGAATAAACATATATCCATCATCGTTTATATCTTCTGAAAAATTTCTTCGAGATAAAACTCAATCCATGACATCAATCCTAGTAGCAAATACAAGTGCTTGTGTGATTTGAAGAAATGGAAAATGTTTTCAAAAAATTGGTTGAGTTACTAGAAAAGAATTGTAAACGAGAAAGTATTTTCTATACGTCTAGAGAAGAACTTCGATTAATCGATGTTTGTGTTGAAGCAAAATTAATTCTTCGAGAATCGCATGTCTATTTTGAAGTTTTTTCAAAATCGATTCAAAAGAGATGTAAAAGAAATAAAAGATGTTTTTGTTTCAGTAGAAAATGATCTTAAGAAACTTATTAACAAAATTGCGCTTTAAAGGATCAACTCTTGGAAGCATCTTTAGCTAAAGATATCAAGAATCTTGTCATAACCTCTTGTATGGAAACAAGGAATAAGGATTTACATGATGAAACTAAAAGAATTTCAAAAGAGTCAAAAGATTTTTCAACTGAGAATCAAAAGGCTGATACAGTTTAATTATCAGGGTTCTAAATAGTGGCGTCCATAAGCGCGCAAGAGCGGAGGCTATAGCGCGAGGCTTGGCCTCCCACGTTTACGGAAACAGGTCCAATTAGTCATCTATGAGGCGAGGCGTGCAATAATGCTCCAAATAGCGCGCTATAGCGCGAGTTTTTTTGAGCTTTAAAAAATTTTCATTTATTTGAGCTTAATTATTCAAGTATTTATGCTTTTGGGTTGTATGGGATTTTGTGTCTAAGTAACGCCCGTTACTCAATTTAAATCCTAGAAGCTAACTAATAATGATTGACCACTCTATAAATATATTTTTGAGCCCGCCCATTGATCAAGTCACGCCTTAAAAACGCTATGACGCAACGCCTCACGCTAAAGCTTGAGGCTTGGCTATGCCGCTACGCCACGCTTCACGCTATTTATAACCTTGGTAATGAGATGCAATGTTGAAGTCACACAAGAATTGTCAAAAAGAATTGTTGAATTGGAAAAAGACTTGTCAAAATTTGAGGCAAAGAGTATTGCTTTTGAAATCGCACTTCAGCACAAGTCTCGAGAAAATAATTCTTTGAAAACATTGCAAAAAGAAAATGAGAATTTTATGGCATCATTACAAATCGAGAATGCTCATTTGAAACAGACTTATAAAGATTTGTTTGAGTCGGTTCAAAGGTCAAGAGTTGAGACTAATGAATGTGATGACTTCAAAGTTAAGTGGTCGATTTTGTGATGAGAGATTTGAAACAAAAAAACATTGAAGATTGATATCGATTGGCGTTCATTAATAAAAGGATAATGAACACTGAAGTGACTTAACAAAGTTTGTTTAGATTCAATCAAGAAGAAGTCGCGAGATCAACAAAAACTTCAAAATGTAACACAAAATGAGCAGAAAATCTAAGTCTCAATTGTTTTGAATTACCTTAAACTGAAGTTCAATAACAATTTCGTCAAGATTTGATTTTTTCAAAAAAAGTCAATTGGATATTTTCTGAACCTTTCACAAGGAATTCGATGCAACACATAATCTTTTTGAAAACGAAACAAGGTTTTTCAAATCATGATTTGAATGAGCTGGAAAAAGTCTTTATCAAAACAAAAAAAAGAAAATTCTGATATTGTTGATATAAATCGATAATCTGGATAATGTTTTCACTGATGAAGAAAAAAGGGAAGCCACACTGGGGTAACAATTTCAATGCTTTTTGATAAATGAAAATTTGTGATTTTGATCATAAGGTATTCATCTAGAAAAAATCATTCTGAAAATCAAAAGATTTTATGATGACAATCCTTTAATTGTCAAACAAACAGACCAAATTTTGAGAGCGTAATTTGAAAAACTAATAAAAAACTAAAGGTCGTACATGAACGACAATTGCTCGTATGGTTTGATGATTCAAAGGACGGGGCCATAAAAGATCGATTTTTGAAAGAAAATAATCATTTAAGGACTCAAATTAAAAATCTAAAAGGGAAGCGTATGGAAACAAAGCTTTGATAATACTTTAATTTTGGGAAAACACACCGTTAATTTAACAATGAAAGAGATCACTTTTGAAACAATGCATCTTTGGAATCAAAATTGCATCACAAGTATATTATGAGATTCTCTTAATCAGAAAAAAGTAACAATCAATTTTTCAAAATCTTCAAACCTAAAGAAAGTGTTTTCAAAAAAGGTTCACACGGGTGAATCGTCAAAACCATTTTTAAGAAGGGATTCTCATTTACAACCTATTTCTTTACAAAAAGATAGGAAGTTTTTCTAATAAATCTCCAAGTTTTGAAACATTTTCTCCTCGAAAAGTTTTTTAAGCAAAACTTCAAATACACAGAATCAATCTTTTGAAACATCACACTCTCGTTTTACACCGGTAAAACAAGAGTGGAGGTCAATTAAGGAATCTTAAACTTTTGAAGCATCCACTTCTCAAAAGAGGTTTAAGACAAGAACTTTAAAAGGAAAGAATCAAGTTTTTGTACTCCATATTCTCGTTTTACACTGGTAAAACAATTTTGGATACCAAAGGCAAAAAGTCATTCAAAATCTTTCAAATATTCCAAAACAGAAATGCTTTCGATGCAAAACAAGAATGACTCGGCTTTGAAAAACAAAAACAGTGGAAGATTTTCAAATGGTTCAAAAATGAATTTTCAGAATAATACACCAATTGTTAAACAAATGGAAATTTTCTTCACCAACAAGATTTAAAAACTACCACATGAAACCACCGATTTTCGAAAATCAATGAAATCGTAAAAGGTATTTAAATCTCCGTTATTCCACGGGATTGTTTGTCCAAATGAAACCCGTTTTCAGCCCTCGTGGAACCGTCAACGTCTTTACATCAATAGACACAACTTTGAATGTTTTTCAAATTTGTGCATACCTATTAGCACCTACTTAAATGGGTACCAAAGGTTTGATGTCAAATTTCCGATGTGTCGATGGTTTTGTAAATCAAATGTCAGATTACAAACCCTGTCTTCAAATAAAAGGGAAGTGTACGTTTCAGTGCGCTTTACCTTAAAAAGAAGAGAAATCTTCTTGTTTTGAGCAAAATTATTCAACTTTTTCAAAAAGATTTTCAAAATCTTTCAAAAGTTTGCTCACCAAAATGGCTTGTTATTAAATTTCAGATAACAACCCGGTTTTCAAATAAAAGAAAAGTGTACGTTTCAGTGCGCTTTATCTTCAAAAGAAGAGAAATCTTCTTTGTCCCGAGCAATTTTTTATCAAAATCTTTTCAAAAAGTGTGCTCGGGACATACGACTTCTAAGTAAATGTCAGCTTAGGACTCGTTCTTCAAATAAAGGAAAGTGTACATTTTTGTGCATTTATCCTAACAACGAGAAGCTTTCACCTTCTCGGTGAACTTCTGAGTTTAGCTCTAGTAAATGTTTTTGAAAATGTTGAACATAATTTTTCAAGATTTTATCAAAAAGATTTTTCAAAATCTTTCAAAAATTGTGTGTTCAACACTCTCCTACTCTTGTATACCTTAAAAAAATTTTAATCATTGTTATAAAATGGATCAAATTATTAAGGGGGTTTTTTTTTAAAAATCGAAATGCATTTAATGTTGTTGATACATCACATAGGAAGTCAATATTTTATGATCCAAAACATTCTGTGGATCAAAAGTTTCTTCATTGATATAAAAGTGCATTTTAACTCTATCCTCTCCAATGTAATTGCAAAGGCATACA
Source organism: Tanacetum coccineum (assembly GCA_026074375.1). Classification (NCBI taxonomy): domain Eukaryota; kingdom Viridiplantae; phylum Streptophyta; class Magnoliopsida; order Asterales; family Asteraceae; genus Tanacetum; species Tanacetum coccineum. The sequence continues at coordinate 15,913 of BQNB010034701.1, forward strand.
AAAATGAAGTTATTTTATTATTGAGGGAGAGTAAAAAGGAAACTGTTTTGAACAAATGAATAATAATCGATATAAAAAATAGTTGTTGTCAAGTGTGTTTATATCGATAAGCATACAGATGGTAAAGATTGTGTCCGATTACGACCGTTTCCTGAAATTAACAGGATGAGGAGTGAGCAATCTACTGACCATACGTTTTAGATATCAAGATTCTTTGACGCAACTAGTTTTTCAAATTTGTTTAAGAACATCCAGAAAGGTTTCAAATCATAATCATGCTATATCCGTTTTCTCTCATGTGTTTTCAAAATCTCATATAGCTATTTTAATCAATTGATATCAAAAATATCATATGGTATGCTATTTTTAAGGGGAGAAAATTGGATTAAAATGTGATCAAGAAAGATAAATGCTTAAGTGTGTGGAATACCAAAGTGATCTAAAAGACTCAATGTGCAATCAACTCTTTCCTCCTTGTGCAAAAGAATTTTGAATATCAATGCACATATGTAGGGGAGTATTTCTAAAAATGAAACTTTCAAAGTGTTAAATGTTTTGATTTATATCAAACACTTTGATTGATTTTCAAAAAGGTTTTATGGTTCTGATCTTAATACCCAACAACCAACTACCTCACGATGATCAAAGAAGAAATAAGGTGGTAAGGTTAGGTATTATCCCATGATCTAACCAGAACCGGATGGATCTACCCAAGGACATTCTATGGATAGAATATAAGTCCTTAGGTATGATGGAGTTGAATGTGAATGGGAATAATGTCAATTAAGGCATGAGCAATCATCAGAACAATCACAACATGATAATAGTAATGACGTCTTGGTGGACATTGAAGGGGTTGAAGAATGAAAAAGAAATGATATGCAAAGGGGGAAAAGAAAGAAGCCATCTACAAACATTAGGCAGAAACCGGGTCAATACATAATCTATTGAATATCACAAAGATGATATTAAGTATTGAAGAAAGACGTCATGGACCCAGTGATGCAATGCACAACCCTTTCCAGCCACTCAAGATTCTATCAAAAGAATCTTGTTTCATTATCACGGAGATTAAATGCATAATCTATTGACATCTCACTCTAAGATTGTTGATATTGAAAAGGTGGCGGTCTACTCCAGCCTCCGATCACATAAACCAAAACGCACTTATTGAGTCTAGATCCAAATAAGATCAAATCATAAATCTCATATATGACACAAAAGTACATTTGTATTAAACATCAATGATACGAAAAGTACAAGAGTTGCTTATATGTCTATGTGACAGTGCATGTCTTAGTGACATTTCCGGAACATTCAAGAGTGATACTTAAATTAAGTATTTCACAATGATTCAATAGAAATCCTACCAGTGCTAACATCAAACCAACGCTGAACGTAGGTCACTAATTTGAAAATGATTGTTTAATGATTCAATTAGTGGTAACTAGTAATCTAAGTGATCTAGTAGTTATCGTGTTTTTTCAGAATTTGTTTTTGAAAAAAACACAACAACATTTCCTTGATTTATTCAAGTGAAGTGTTGCATTACCAAGGTTACTTATGATGTCACATGATTGATGAAGGGAGATTGTTGGGATTGAAGTTAGTAGTTGACTCTCATGCCTAGACCACACTCCACACATGACTTCACTATCGAATATTTAGGCATAACAAGAGTATGATTATGTTTGATGGTCATCAAATACAATCAGGGGGAAGAGAAGTGTCCTAGCTGAATATTTCGATAGAGTGCAACAATTAGGTGGAAGAAATGTATATATCTGGGACTTGATTGAATTTGGTGTATACAACATCCGGGACTTAATTGACTTGGAAGTTATAGTTTCTTACTTCTATGAGTTGTTTGTGTGAAGTATGTGCAATTTCACATACTCAAAGATATAAGACATACACATCCGCTACTCTGATAAACCAAAGAACTTCCTCAAATCCCCAAGTTATTATCAAGACAAAAGGTTACAACAAAAGAGAACGAGTTTAAGGGATGTCATAGAAAGTAATGAGTATGATTGGTTAGAAGCTTCAAAAGATAAATCAAGATGGATTCACGGTAAAGAATGATGATATGAAAAGATCTCAAAGGCAAAGAAAAAAAGGGATAATGAAAAGATAAAGATCAAGATTACAAGAGCATGATTGGAACAAGACCACTATTACACAACAAGACTCAAGACAAACAAGTATTAAAGTTCAAAGTTCAAAGTCACAAGAGAAATCTTAAATGATCATTCCTTTAGGGGGAGATTGTTACGAATATGAAAATGATGAATCATTATGCAATCAAAGAGAGGATTCTCTATGATCGTCCTTGGAGGAAATTGTTATGATTGATAAAAGTGACGATCTTATTGAGATAGAAGTCTTGTAATAAATAAAATAATAATATTGTGTAATAGGGTAAGTGAAAGGCTCGATGACGTAAAATAAAGTCACAAGACCATCGCTTAATAGAAAATGTCTAAAGACAAGGACTTTTATTGCTCCTAAAGTAAAAGGGTATAAATACCCCTCCACCACCTCATTTGTGAGGTGTGTCTCTAGGTGTTTCTTAATCTCATTCTAATCTTTTCTCTAATCCTCCTCCTCCCTCTTTCTCTCTCTACTTTCTCTCTCTAACTAAACACATTTTATGCTTTAATGATCCTATATTCAGACCTCAACAAGTAACATTTCCTTTCATAAAAAAAAGATAAGACACATGAAGTATGATAAACTCTGATAAACTCTGTGAAGTTCCAGCCTGTAGGAAACTTTCCCAACCTTGGCTAACACCTTGAAAGGTCCATAATATCTCGGGTTACATTTCCGCCGCTTACCGTAATCGTACGGACCCCTTTCCAATGTGAGACCTATGACATAACCCTAACCCCAACTCGAGATTCCATTGGCTTTCATTTCCGATCAGCGTAGCTCTTTTGTCGATCCTGAGCAACTTGCATCCTCTGCTTGATCAGGACGATATTTTCCGTTATCTCTTAGATTAATTCCGGACCAGTTAGTTGAGATTCCTCAACCTCGGCCCAGCACACCGGTGATTAGACATTTTTCAGACAGCACAATGGCCTCATAAGGTGGCGGCCTTTAATGCTAGTGTATAACTGTTGTTTGTATGAAACTCGGTCAATGGCAAATAACCCATGGTTTTTGCCAAATCGATCACGCAAGCACTTGCAAGTCCTCGAGAGTTTGGGATAGTTCTCCTCCGCGTCTAACTTGACATTTTTTTTGATGATTATGCAGTGATTATAATTACATCTATATCCCAAAACTTTCTGAATATTTCCATAAATGGATGTGAACCTCCATCACGATCCAAAGATAATTGTAAAAGTATCCCGTATCTTGCTAACTATCCAGTTCATGTACAACCTTGGCCAACTTGTCTAATGGATCATTCTCCCTTAATGCAAGAAAAGTGAGCAGATATGTAATAGGCAATCCACAATCACCCAGTAGATGGGTGTCAAAAACCTTAGTGGACGACTTAGGAAGCTTGGTGATAAAATCCATTGTGATATTATCCCAATTCCACTCGGGTATAGCTGGTTGTACTAATAGCCCTAATGGCCTTTGGTGTTCGGCCTTGACCCTCGCGCACGTCAAGCACTTGCTAACATAAGCGGTGATGGCAGCCTTCATGTTTGGCCACCAATACAGTTTCTTCACATCTTGGTACATCTTTTCAAAACCGGGATGGATAGAGTATTTTGACTTGGTGAGATTCGTGCAAATAATCACGTATCTTAAATCTCCATACAAAGGTAACTAACTCCTGCCGTGTAAACATAAATCCCGTCGGGCGTGGTTCATAATCCTTTTCTGATCATGATTACCGCCTACATCTTTCAATTACATAAAATCTCTGGATCTGTGCTTCGATCTGAGCTTCTAAAATTTGTTTTGAAAGATCCAAGCCCAATAGTCCATAAACCAAGGCTCGAACTCCGTAGATTCCCCCCGCTCAAATCCACTCTTATTGCTTTAATGCATCACCACGAACGTTTGCCTCCTTGGATATAACGAATGTCACAATCTAGTCGCTAAGCAATGTCAAGGCCAACGCGTTTGCCTAATGTTTAAGCACCTTTTGTCGAGAGGTGTTGTAAGGGCTTTTATTGACGGTGAACACGGTGCACTCTGGTTCCATATAGATAGTGTCTCCATATCTTTAGAGCAAATACCACCGATCCAAGTTCTAAATCATGAGTGGTGTAGTTCTTCTCATGAACTTTTAACTGTCGAGAAGCATAGGCAATCACCTTCTCTCTCTGCATCAACACAGCGCCTAAGCCTTTGTGTGAAGCATCACAATAGACCACAAAGCCTTCGCTTCCTTCGGGTAATGCCAGAATTGGCGCACTGCACAACTTCTGCTTTATTAACTGAAACGCGTTCTCTTCCTTTTCACCCCAATCAAACTTGATTCCTTTCTGAGTGAGCTTTGTCATTGGTTTAGCAATCTTTGAAAATCCCTCGATGAACCTTCGATAGTACCCAGCAAGACCTAAAAACTGGCGGATCTCCGTTGGTGTCTTAGGAGATACCCAATCTTTGATAGATTCTATCTTGGCTGGATCCACATGAATACCTTTGCTATCAATGACGTGACCAAGGAAGTGTACCTTCGGAATCCAAAATTCACATTTTGAAAACTTAGCGTACAACTTCTCTTTCTTAAGCAACTCCAAAATTGCCTTAAGATGTTCTTCGTGTTCCTTCTCGTCCTTTGAATAAATAAGTATGTCATCAATGAAGACAATTACAAACTTATCCAAGTAAGGCTTGCACACTCGGTTCATGAGGTCCATGAACACCGCAGGTGCGTTTGTCAGTCCGAATGGCATGACTTGAAACTCGTAATGACCATACCGAGTTCGAAATGCCGTCTTTGGAATGTCTTGCTCTCGTACTCTAAGCTGGTGATAACCCGATCTCAGATCTATCTTCGAATAAATACTGGCTCCATGGAGTTGACCAAATAAATCGTTGATTCCTCGGGTAGTGGATAATGATTCTTCACATGTTAGCTTATTCAAACATCACGGGTAGTCGATGCACAATCCTGAATGACACATACCTGACTTTTTTGGCAAACAATAACCGGGGCTCCCCAAGTAGAGAAACAGGCCTTATGAATCTTTGTCGGAAAGCTCTTGTAGTTGTATCGACAATTCCTTCATTTTCGGATGGTGACAATCGATACGGATGCTCGAGCTATGGTGTGGTGCGCTCTTGGAATTAAGGCCGATTTAGAATTCCAACTATCAGCGGAGGAAGACTGGAAAGTCCTCGAGAAATACATCAGGATAAATCTTTGGACGAATGGTACGTCCATTAATTTGTTTTCCTTCCGACTTTGTCCTCCTCGTTCTCGCCGGATACACTGCGACAAAAAGACCTGGCAACCTTTCGCCATGTACCTTGAGCCTATAACAGGATTAAACGTCAACCGAGATTCTCTCCTTTATTTACTCTCAGTTACCGACTGAAAGACAAGGTTTCATTTCCCATAGGGACATTAAACAAGTTTTCTCATACGCATATGTATCACGGCTTGACATCTTTCTTTAACACGATTCCATGCCGATAATGACGTAGAAACTACCCATTCTACGGCATTAGATCTATGTTAAACCGGATGGAATTAAGAAATTTTAGACACAGCAAACAGGCTTAAATAAATGCTCTTAACTATAATCTATATCTCGATATCCCGACTTATTTTCCCCACCCGCTAATTCAACATAAATTATTAAATCTAATGGAGTTGGGGCGAGTGTCAATCAGGAACTAAATTGCAGATAGAACTAACAACTTCTAATCAGGCACGCAAGTGTCTATCTCTCTCTATTAGAAGCAGTAGTGTGTTGATTAAAGCGAACGCAACACCGTGACAACATTGGAGTCGGGATTCCCGATGCTTCCCTCCACTTCTCTGCAATCCCCAACTGCATAAACACCCAGCCTTTGCCATCCCATTCCCTCCATCCTTATTCTTCAAACTTCAGAACAATCTCTTTGGAAATGCCCTGGTGCTGCCAACTTAAAACAACCTTTCCCTTGGGAGCAGTCCCATAAAGCCCATCTGAGTAATAAGCAACATTTGTGTATGCCAGTACCCTATAATCGCAGCAAATGTGCCCTTATACCTTAGTTGCCCTAGTGGCACTATTGGATTGCTAACACGGCCATTGTGAGAAAATGCATTGGTGCACTTGGGAAGAAGTTTCCCCCAAAGGGTTTCATCTCACCATTTCCCCATATTGTAGACCTTGTTTCGCTACATTCTGTATCTTGAAGGTTATTGTTGAGTCCATGTGTTGTTACTAGATGAATCATCCGCCATCACTTTGATTATCCAAGACTTTTCTGCATAGGTACGGAGTTTCTGATCCATCAAGTCGTTGGCTAACTCAATCGTCTCATCCAACGTCTTGGGCTTGGACGACTTCACATTCCCATAGATATTATCAGGAAGTCCACGGATGTACTTGTTGATCTTCTCAGTTTCACTAGCACAAAACTAGTACATATCAGGGTTAGCTCTTGGAAACATTCAGTGTATGCTGGAACATCGTTCCCTTTGACCTTTAGGTTCCACAACTCAATTTCTCGTAGTTTCTGGATCTCACCCAGTGGACAATACTTGTCCGTTATTTTCTTCTTGAGTCCTTCCCAAGTCATTGCATATACCCTCGTACATTAAAGTTCTTATCTAACCGTTCCACCAAGTCAAAGCAACACCTAACATAGTGCAGGTGGCAAACTTTACCTGATTCTCAATCGCACAACCACTGATATTGAAAACTGACTCCATCTTTTCAATCTACCGAGTTAAACCGACCACGCCTTCAGTTCCTTTGAAGTTCAAAGGTTAACATTTCATAAAGTCAGCATAGTAACAATGCGTTGCAGATTTGCACGATACTTTCCTTTTGGGTCATTCCCCGAAGAACTGTTGGTCTTACCTCTCCATTAGGTGGAGATTTCGCAGACGAGATTGATCCAATCTATAGCTTGGACGGATTGGAGTCATGTTGTTTGGGTTTGTGTTGTCAGTAGGGGTATTCTGTCCATGTCTGGTCGGTTTAGGTGGCCAATATTTTGTCTAGATTACAAAGACAAAACGTGAGGTTATAATTCATGACAAAATAAATAATGACAGAAAGACAACAACACAAGATAGGTATATAACATAAACACATCTATTTTCCATTTATAACTTGGAAAATTTTAACATTAATAGTTTGTTGGTACAAAAAAATAATAATAAAAATAAATAATATCTAAGGCTATTCCTAGAGGAGGAAAACCCCTAATATCACTTAAACATGCCTGCACAATGACCTAGTCAAGATAATAAAAACAAAAATCACTAGACGAGACTGTCAGCATCCCCCAAAGCATCCTGTGATCTGGAATTCCTAACAATCTGGTCCCCTAGCCTACATCTTCCCCTGCTTGCTCTTGTGTGCTACACAACTTAGCCTGCAGTCCCACTCCATACTCTCGTCTCACGACTCTCAACACTCGAGAGACCCTCATGCCGATCTGTGCCTGGCCGTCTACTTCAGACTCTCGAAGCAGCGCTGCTATCCTCAGCCTGCTTGTGTATGAAACGATCTCATACACCTATGTGCTTTTGCTGTGTCTGAATGAGAGTACTCTGCAGCTGTAGCTGTGTCTGGTGTGCCTGGAGATGGGTCTCATGTGCATACACATGATCACGATGGGTCTGAAGCTCCTGATGAGTCGCCTGACTCAATCCTATCGAGTGAGCCCAAGCCTCTCGGGAAGCATAGGCCTCCTCCTCCACCATCCATACTGTCTCCTGGAGAGTCATCCTATCCCCCATAAGTAAATCGACCCGCTGCGAGTCCATATCGACTCGCTGTGATATACGAGACCTACTATCCTGAGCATCCTCTAGTAAAGCATACAAGTCCTGTGTATCATGCTCATGGAGCTCAGCAAGCTATGTGACCCTAGTATTGACCTCTCCTACGGTCATAGGTGCTGTCTCAAGAACTGCCTCTGCCGGATCTACCCATGTATCCCTAATACCATACCCAACATCTCTAATCCCCTGTCGCCTCTCTTCAGCATCTACCGTGCTGACAAATCCATAATCTATCCCCCGACCTCTGGTAGGTCTAGCAGTAGAACTCTCCCCGACCTCGTATCTGGAGCCTAGGGTGGACAAATACAACCTCTTGCGGGGAGGCTGCTCAGACTCGGGAATATCATCCCTACGGTCAACAGGTGGTGGTATGTATAGAGATGGTGGTAGTGGAAGTGATGGTAATGCGGCAGTAACTGCATCAATAAGGGCCTGAGTGGATGCTATCCTGAGTGTCTGGATTTGGGTTGGACACCCAGATGATGGTAGTAGTGGTGATGAATGTGCAGGTGGGGCCATGCTCCTAACAAGGCGCTCCCCTGCAGAGGGTGGTGATAGTGAGATGGGTGGTGATGGTGATGGAGTAGTCATGGCCAGAAGTCTCTCAACCTCTGCCTCTGGTGGAAGGGATATGGAAGTCTGAGGCCGGACGGTAATCCTAGCCCCAATAGTAATGTCAGCGGAGGGTGGTGGTATAATAGGCTTTGTTCCCTTAGGTGGGAAAACAGGCTCATCAACAGGTACAACAATAGCAGAGTCGGTCGGAGCTAAGTGATCCCCTCCTCATCATCCTCATCCTCACCATCAGCGTCATCCCCAGATGAATCACCGTCATCATCATCTCCATCATCTTCCCCGTCTATAGGATAGTCGACTGGACCATCCTCTGTCTCATCATCCTCGTACTCCTCTGGATCCTCTTCGGGATCTGACTTAGTAACATATTCGGGTGACTCAGCAGTAGGTGAATCAACAAGAGGTAATGGCTGCTCCTCAGCTAGAAACTCATGCTCATCCTCCAAAGGTATATACTCAGGGTATATAGGCTCTGGCACGAAGTCAAGATCATGTGCATGTACAAACATAGGCTCACGCTCATCCTCGTCTTGAGGAACTGGTGGTGTCTGTGGATCCTCTGGGCCTGATATGTAATCTGGTGATGGTAGGGCTACTGGCTGCATCGGGAGTCCGTTGTATCCTAATACGATGACCCGTGGGATGCCTCCTTCAGATATCTCCTCATCATCGGCTCCCCAGAAGGCTCTGTCGGGCTCAGAGTCGGTGTAAACGGAAGTGTAGGTAACCGCAGATGTCACAGAAGACATGACTACTGCAAAAAAGTAAAATAACCTATATAAGTATTACTTATAGGAAAGATCGGTATGATATGTCTATAAGCTTTAATTATAAGAGTCTTATAGTAATATACGTAATATCATTCATCTACACGTATATCAATCATGTAAGCACTTAGTACCCTACTAATGCTAAAAACAATCATGACATGTAAGCATAAATGTTGCTAGATGTAAACAATAATGCATGTAAATTCCCTAGAAATCCCATTTGTGAAAACAGTGTTTGAAAATGGTTATAGTCCAGACAAAACTTTTGACCTGGTTCTCTATAACCTTGGCTCTGATACCAATCTGTAACACCCTCAAATCTGAGTATGCAGCAAAATGTTGAATATCCGAAGGCGTTACATTATGGATCAATATCACAAGATCTGAGAACGACTACTAAACGTGTCGTTTGAAAAAGATACATTAGATTAACAAAATACTTGTTTGTTACATAAGCCCGTGGCTTCAAATTGTTCAACAATATAAATAAAGATTTCGGTTTATAACAATTGTCCCCAAAATGTAATAAGACCCCAAATCTTAAATGTTGACTTTTCAATTATTGACTCCCAATGTATCATCGCACCTCGTGCTTTATTGACCTGAAAAACATGCTAAAAACGTCAACATAAAGTTGGTGAATTCATAGGTTTATGTAAATCAATTGTAGGACCGCAAGATTTCCAAGTGTATAATTATGCAACAAAAAAAAAAAAAATGCAAACCTCATAAAGAATGTAAATTACGTTTCCTAACGCTCATGACACCGAGGCTCCGACGTATATGAAATGCAAATAAAATTTGCCAACAATGTCACGTGGATGATGACTAACCTGCAACATCCCAAATTTGACATGGTAATCGTTTCGTTCCCGGAGATAGCTAGTCTCCCGAACGGGATAGTCATCCCTAATAGATCTATTCATAACATTCGCGCCCACATAATGCAATTCCTAATTACATCTATGCAATTAAACATATCCAAAATGATGGACATAATGGGTTATAGTTACTTAGGCAAACACGAAATCATAGTATAAAATGTACACTTGCGTCCAATTTGTAAAACAAAGCATGTTCTCAACCCAAGGATGTAAATTATTTAAATAACAGTAAAACATAGGGCTATGAACTCACCTGAGTGAATAGTCCTCTGAAAATGATAATAAATATCCAAGTATGAATCACACCGTCAAATACCTAAGTAAATACGGCCAGTCTTAGTCTACATTTTTAGGCTAACGACTCAGTGTATAAACTAGATTCGATTATAAGTTTATATATATTGTTATCACTTGTGTGGTGGTGCACATGATAATTGTATTTGAATTTACGATGACCCTTGGAAAACGTATAAGTGTTGTTAATAAATATTTGTATTTATTAAGCCGATGTTCAAAACCGAATGATCTCTGAATATATTATAATTCGTTCGAATCGTTAGGTGTTTATAAAGTTTACTTTCGATTACTAAATATCCTCAAGTTTCTTATAATTGCTAAACAGCCCCTATGGGAGGGGGGGGGGGGGGGGGTTGAATTGTACCATATTTAACATATCAAACCACCCAAGTTACATTAATTACCACCCTTTTAAGTTCCTTTAACTTTATAAAGTTACACTTTAGGTCCTTATAGGTTTGAAACAACCCTAAGTTTCTAGAATTGACAGAAATAGTCCCTGGACTTGTTAAATTTAGTAAATGATAGTTTCGACCACTTAGTTTGTAAATTGACACTCTTAGTCCCTCAATTAGTAAAAATCGCATTTTAACTCCAATTAAGTCCTAACAAGTGACATTATGTTTCATTAAGTCCAAATATGTCATATAAGCTGCCCTAGCTTATAATTAAGCTCAACGAGCTTATTTTGACTTAATGGGCCTTATTTGGCTTGTTAAGGTCCAATAAGTGTTTTAAAGGTCCGATTTAGTTTTAAAAAGGCACAATTGTCTTCATTAAGCTTGTTTAAGTTGGTTAAGCTAAAAATAAGCTCGGGAGAGCTTATTTTGGCTTTTTCGAGCTTATTGGGCTTGTGAGCCCAATAACTTAACCCGACTTGAATAAAAAGGGTCCATCAAGCATCCCTAGCTTATTTTCTACCCTTATTAAGTCTATTAAATCTGTTTTTGGTTCAGCTTATACAAATAAGCACATAAGCCCTCGTTAATGGGATGTTGGGCCCATTAAGAGTCCGAATGGATTTTAAAGGTTTTGGTTAGGTCCATAGGGGTCCATTAACTACATTTGTATCCATTAAGCCTATTTGGCTTATATAGGTTCATCCCCCCCAACCCCATTTTACCCCCCCCCCACCGTGACAGTGATAAAAAAATTTAGATGACTTGAATTTTAGTGAGATATGGCTCGAGATGGGCTCGTTAAGGGCTAAATGCCCATTAAGGTGTCGGTTTGTTTCCCAACGACAGGAAGAGCCCCAAATAAATCAAATAAGCATTCCTAGTCCGCAAATAATCTCGAATAGCTTATTTATAAGCCGTAGGCTTATTACGCTAGGCTCGTTGGGCCTCCACAGTAGGTGGTTGGGCCCAAAGTGACCCGAACCTAGCCCCTTTGTTCAACAACTTGATCTCTAGGTCTCGACACATTAGTTTAGCATTATTTAGCGTTTGTACATCATCATTTATTACATGCATTCGTTTGATATGTCATTATACGTGACTCCAAGTCATGTTGTTACGTTTTTAAAGTTTGATCATGTATAGAACTTATTCATTTCATCTAAACGAAGTAACGAACATCAAAGTCTAGCAGTAGTAACTTATACACCAGCAGCATTAACTGAGCACAAGCAGTAGTAACTACTTAGAATATTTTTTTCAATCTTCACCAGCAGTACTAACTTTATACTAGCAGCACTAACTTTATAGCAGCACTAACTACTTAGCATATTTTTCATTAAAGTTAATAAACACTACTAACTTTAGCTTAGCAGCAGTAACATAAACCTGAGCAACAGTAACTCTAAGATCATCAAGAAGTCTTTTAATTCCAACAATCCTCTCCTAAACTTGATATTCTTCTTTAAAATCTCAAGTTTCTTCATTGAAAGCTTCATTAATCACCAGGAGGATGCTTCCAAACACTTCATTGATTTTTAAGTTATTTTGTGAGAAGTTTAAGAAGCTGATATGCCATTTTATTTAAATAATCAACCTGAAGCTTCTTGTTCATCATATATGTAATTGTAGATGGTGTATGAGGATATCTCTTCTCTACCAACATATGAATGTACACATGTTGCATCTTCAATGAATGAACTCTACAGGAATCATATAACTTCCAATCTAACACATTGTAATCATCTTGATTCTTCCATACTTGATCTTCAACATGCGGTTCAAATATTTTCTTCAAATCTCCATATAAAATCAAATCTAAGTCTTCCACTAGTCTTGTTGATCCATATTTAGCTTTTACTAGCTTGTACAAATCTTCCAAGTCTTCCCTGCTAAAACTTTTAAGCATTTGACTAAAGACTCTGTACATTTGTGACTTTCCATCAACTTTTATTATTTGATAATAGCTTTTCTTTCCTTATTTGTGGATCTTCCAGTCAACAATAGTTGGAGGCTTATTAGCTAAAGGTACAACATCAATTGTTACCACTTCTTCATCTGGAATGACTTCTATTAGACTTTGAAGCTCTGCTGTTTCTCTATCCTCATCTACCTTCTGCTTCTTAATACTTTCTTGTTCCAACTCTTCTCCTACTCTCTTAGAACTACCATTCATCACTTCTGCTTTAGCTTTCTTTAAATTCTATTCTAGCTTTATTTCTGCCTTCTTGTAACTCTCTTCAACCAACTCAGTCCTGTAGTCAATAAAGGTATTCACCCTTTTCATTGATTTTTCAAACAATTCTTGAATATTTGCAAAGGACTTATTCTTCAAACTTTTAGGCTTCCATCCTTCTAGGTTTTTCAGATAAGTACACATGATATTCCTTTGTTGAGCTCTTGTTGGTGGTCTGTTCCTCTTCTCTTCTGCTCTCTTAGCTGCAAAATATTTTCTTCTTTGCTCTAAGAATTGTACAAATAATCTTGCCTTTTCTTCATCAGTCAATTCTTCTTGCTCTTGAGCTTGCAGTCTTTGAGCCAACTGTTAATCAGATTCAACTTTAGCCTGAACATCATCCCAAGCTATGTTGGCTTATTTAATTTGTTGAGCTTTTTCTCTAGCAAGATTTTCTTCTTCTTCTTCTTCAGCTTGTAGCTTGAAGGCAAGTTCTTCATCAAGCCTCATTTGTTCAAGCCTCTTTATAGGCTTCACTTGTTCCCCCACAGGCTTTTCAATCATAATCCCTTTGCCTTTGTCATGTGGAGGTTTTGGTACAGGTATTATTAGGTGTAGTTGTACCCTGCTCTGGTTCTTGTATCACAACCTTATTAGCCTTGGGTTTTGCACTCTTCAATTCTGCCAGTGCTTGAGCCAAAGTAATTTCAACATCAGTTATTGTAGCAGCACTAACTGGAATTGTACTGGCGGCATCAATCACATCAACTACTTCCTCAACAATATTTCCACTTTGTTCTGCAACAAATACTTCCTCACTAGCTAAAGCATCCACATCAAATATCTCATTATCATCATTAACTAGGGTAATGTCTTCATCAGCATCAATATCATGAATCCTCCTCTCCTGTTTGGATGCATCCTTACCCAAAACTTCTTCATCTCTAGAGGATTCTACCCTAGCACTCAAACCAACTTTGTATGGTATTTTAAGCTTATGAGTTCTTGACTTATTCTTATTTTCAAGCTTCTTGATCTCTTTTTCAAACTAGAATCTCATTATCTTAAGAGGTCTTTGTTATCTCCAAAGCAAGAACCCTTGTTTGTAAAGTTATACATAATGCCATCAATTCCTTAATTTTTAGTCTATCCTTACCACTTCGAAGTGTGTTACCTTTTGCGAGCAGTGGATCATTGGAAAGCTTAGATACATTCTCAAACCTAGTTTGAGAAATAGTATCCCCTATGGTTTCTTGGCACCTGAGACCACCACCTAAAGTAGTTCCTTGGGAACCAGCTTCATTAGGTGTTGCCTTGGATCATGTCTTAATGATGTTACCACTGTCTTACTCTGCTTCTAAGCTAGAAGCAGTAGTGGTAGCCCTCACCAAACTGTCATCCAACTCCTTATAGACATCCTCATCTACAACATTATCACTAGGAATACTAGACTGAGGTACCTGAGTGTCCTTCTTCTTAGGCCTCCTAGGTTTTGAATCTTTTGAGGTTGAGGAGATGGTTGAATAAAAGTGGGTGTGTGATGGGGATCCGTGGGAATTGCTGAACCTTCATCCATTTCTTCTTGATTGTGTACCACCATTGTTGGAAATAAGGTTGTTTCCCTTCCAGAAAAACCTTTCCCTACCCTTCTCATGTTTCCAAAAATCTTCTTAGTGTGAGAGGGTGTAACATAAATCCTATTATGATTTGACATCCCTTTCAATTGCTTATCTAAAAAGACTTGTACAAACCTTGGATACATCAAAAATTTACCAGACACATTCTCCAGGTTTTTAAGCATACTTTCAAAAATGAACTTTGAAAAGTTGAACTTTTGGTTTGTAGCTAAACAGATAATTGCAGATGCCATAGTACTACTAAACTCATTCTATGTAGTAGTCTTTGCACTTAGACATTGTAAAATAGTATGAATCATAAATTTCCATTATGGAGAGAAGAATGCTTTATAGAAAGTGAGTTTTTGTGAAACCTGCTCATACCCTATTAATGCAAGTTGTTCAAAGATGGTAGCATTGGGTAGACAATTAATACCTTTAGCATCTTCTAGTTGAAGATCTCTTCTCACAGTTGATCCATTTATAATTATCTTCTTTCCATCCACTAAGGTATGTAACTGTACTTCATCATTGACAGTTTTGACCTTGACAGTAGCCCAGAATTGTTCAATACACGACGTATAGATTGTAGGATTAACCGTTAATGCATGTCTTATAGGTTGTGCATTCAAAAAATCCACAATTTGTTCAAACCCTTCACTTTCTGCGGGTTTAGACAAAAACACAACCAAATTGTAAGTATTTGCAACCTTTAGATTCGACATTTGTGTTGGGTTTTGATGATGAATGATAAAATTAAGTTAGGGTTTGTGATTAGAGAGTATTTGAAAGAGTGAAATCGATGAAATGATTGATTGAAACCCTTGATCGAAGTATTTATGAATTTGGGAGTCTAATAATCAAGTGGGCATGTGACCGACTTTGGGCATATGACCGAATTTAGGAATCTAATAATCAAAACAAGAACACCAAAGCAAACACAACACTTAATCCTAAAACAATCATTAAAGATTCACTAAAATGTCAAATGGCCATGCAATTTGGATTTTAATGTCAAGTGATCACGAAGTGTATTTGGTGTCCCTTATTTGAGATTGAAGTGGGCTTCTCGAAGGCATCTACTTATTTCATCATCGAGACTTCCTTCTACTTTCTACCCTTTTTTCCTAAACCCCTTCGATTGATGACTTGCTTGAACGTATACAGTTATGATTGAGACTTGGAGTATCTAGTTTCCAGCAGTCAAGGGGTGGTTGGTTGAAGACCTGGATAACTATCACTTAAAGGAGTTACGTTGTAGTACTCAGTGTCACACGTAGATGTAGATGTGGATATTTTCAAGAGGTGTTGTACTTTTCATATACTTTGTGATTGAGTATAGGGTACTTAGAGGCTTTCTTCTGCATCGTTCTTCAATCAACAACATTGCAAGCTTAAGTAACAAATTTGGGGGATTTTACTTCATTTTCAAGTTTGGTATATCAGGTTTACTTCACCAAGTGATCATAGCAATAGCCGATAGAATACGAGGTTGGTAAGTTAGCCAAAGAGCTTAAAGGTTGAGATCTGATCAGCAACTCTCACGGGATATTGGAAGCTACAGAACGTCAATGATACTTCACAGTCTAAGCAAAATCCTTCAAAGTTCTTCAATGTCTTTTATAACTTTTCAAGATTGTTGCTTATGACAAGAACTTCTCGTATATATGGTCGTACACGTCAACGATGCTTCTAAGAGTTCGAAACCATCATGGGGGAATACATGTACTTTGATACTTTGATGTAATCAAGTCAACTTCCAGGGGGAAGTAGTATATACTACTTAACTTACTATGGTGTGTGAAGTATTCTGCAAGCATGAGAAGATTTGTTGCTGATCTCTTACATGTTCCTTTAAACAGATATTCACCAAGACCAAATGTCATGATACAGTATAGAAGCAGTATTAGTTGATGTAAGATGTACACACGTGAAGGATGACTCTTTAAATGTCAATTGCTTACACTCAGGACTTAGTTGACTTTGGTGTAGCAACTCACATTGGCACTATTCTGGAGGAAGGAAAGTGTATTTTTGGATCTTAATTGATTCTGGTGCTATGGTTTCAACTTCGGGAAAGGGATAAAGTGTGCACTTCAAGTATTGAATGATTCTTCTACAAAATTCCATTGTGCACTATAAATGTCATGTTAGAAGATCATTCAAGCTACATCAACGTTTCATAATCTGCTCAAGATACGGATGTTGGTTTGGGGGGAAGCTGATTCAGAAACTTCACCAAAAAGAAGTCTATAAAGAAAGCTTTTCAAGACATGCTGCATAAATTAGGGGGAAGTTAATCTAACTCATGCATACTACAATGGTTCCAGAACAAGTAAAGACAATGAAGATCCAAGTTGGAGTACAAGTATCAAGACTAGAAGACAAAGACGTCATCTTCAACATTGGAAGCGCCTTGGATGTCATTATATTATGTTGTATATGTACTTGTTAGGAACATTGTAACTAATCTCGTATGCCCACATATTGGGGGAAGATTGTTAGCCTTAAAATATGTCGGCTAATACGGAATTACATTAGTTTACATTAGTCGGACACGCAAGGACTAGAAATGTCAAGTGTAGTAAGTAGATCGTGTCTCGGGCTATATATATCCCCTCCATACTTCCATGGAGGGGTAGAGGATTCATATTGTATCTCATAAGTATGTGTTATTTCTCTCTCTAGAAAACACACACACTCTTTCCTTTCTCTCTCTACAATCTTAATAATATGGCTACTTATTTGTTTAATCCTCCCCGACCTCTGGATCGTTTGTTTTTTGCTTGAATCTTAATGGGTAACATCTATAACATATTTCATACAACTACCATTGAGATTTGCATACATAATGTCCCATACCGTTAGAAGGCATACAACAGCAATATCTCCATGATGCTTGTTTCCTGCCTTTCAACACACGCGTATAATAGACCATTTAGACATAAATATAATTCACAAATTCACAAACCATCCAAAATACAATGGAAATACTAAATAATTATTACAAACCATCCAAAATAGACCCACATTTAACTTTCTGGCATAACTATAACATCTAACTTGTTTTTTTGGAGCTTTTATCCCAAGAACAACATTGCTAATTTTCACCAAATTCTATGGTTTCTTTACAACAACATCTTCTTCCTTAATGGGTCCTAATGATGGCAGAGCATAATGAGCTTGACATCTTAAGTTGTTACCCCTAGAACTTGAACTAGTTTCTTTATTTGGGTAGGCGACATCAAGTGTTTTTCCTCTCTTGAGTCTACTTAGGGAATTGCCAATCAAGATCACGACTAACCATGAAGTTTATTAAATTTTCACTTGAATCTCTAGAGTCATTACATGAATCAGTGTATGAGAAATCAGAGGCATCAAGGGATGTGTCAGGATCTAGGGATGGCTTATCGTTTGATAAAAATTTACATTCTGCAAAAATGTATAAGGATAGTGAGTGTAGGTTAATAGCATGCTCAAATTATAGGATTAAAGTTTCAAAAAGAGTACTTAACTAAATAACTAACCTTTTTGCTTCTCTTTATTTTCTCTAAATTTTGAAAAATTTTCTTCTACAATGTTTATCCTGTCTTTAAGTTCATCCAACTCCTTCATTGCTAGGTCCTTATTCTTTTTATCTAAAAATTTAGGAAAAAAAGAACATTATAGATACTCAATTGGTGAAAATATTATTGTCACACCAATTTAGTGAAAATACATATGATGTCTCAACAATATATGGCAAATTACACAAATGGGATTCCCTCCCCTCTAATAAAGTGTATTATAGGGGAACAATACATGGCGGATTAAAACACATAAACAAACTATAAATGAAAATAAAAATAAACCACTTACCTCTAACCATTTTGATTAATTAGGGTTCTTCTTAATAATTGGGCCTTTTTTGTGCAAATTAGTTTTGGTTTTATGTGTTTTTGTTATTTGATCGGTTTTAGATAAAATAAAAGTTATTTTTAAAATGTTTGCAAATATAGTCCCTGCGGTTTTGGGTATTAAAAGTGAATTGTTACCCAAAACTATAAGTTGCTTAGTTTCCCTATTGTATGACAAAGTTCCCCAGTTTTAAGCAACTAGTTTTTTATCAACATATGTGTATAAATTATTTCCAAACACACCTACAAAACGTATAAACTGGAAAAATACCAACTTACAAGTGGTATATAATGTGTTTAGTTTTCCTTAATTAAGTATTATATCATAAATGACTTTTTAACGTTTATCTTGTAATAGATTAAGAGTTTCTTATGCTATATGAGGCCGTTGATCATAACCGATACCGCACATTTGAAAGGAACTTACTTAGGAACAAATCTTGTTGATGTTGGCATGGATGGAAACAATCAGATTATACCTATTGCCACTAGTGTGTCGCAAGGTGAGACTGGTGAGTCATAGACATGGTTTATGAGAAAGTTAAAAGAGTGCATAGGTGAAGTACCAAATTTAGCAATAATATCAGACATACATTATGCAATTACACTTGCATGTAACACTGTTTTTCCAAATTCGTTTCATGGTTATTGTTGTTGTTATTTGATGATGAATTGTGGTATGAAAAGTGATAAGTTTAAGGAGTTATACTGGAAGACATGCAAAGCGTACACACCTGACAATTTTGAAAAACTTATGTCTGATATTCATGCTGTAAGACCTGATGCACACCAAAAACTAGTTGGTGCCAGAATTGAGAAATGGTCTAGGGCAAAGTGCCCTGCAAATAGATGCAACTATATGACATCAAACAGCGTCGAATCAATCAATGTGTTAACAAAAGACGTGAGGAAAATTTTAATAACCTCCCTAATGGATTGGTTTAGAGATCTTCTTCAAAAATGTTATTATGAACGTCGACAAAAATATAAAGGTAGTAATTAATCAGTTTTTTTAACTATTCAGTGCAAAATATTATGAAACATTTTTCCACTAACCATGTTGTACTAATTTAAATGTTAGATGCACTGGATGACGAACTTACACCATGGGCAACTGCCAAAATAAATTAATGATCCTTAAAGAGCTCAAATTGGATTGTAAAAGGGATTCTTCAGTATAAAATATATGAGGTTCGGGACAACCATAGAATACATATTGTTTATTTGGATAAAGCTGAATGTACGTGTCGCAGATGGCAGTTATCGGGGTTACCATGTGGTCGCATTTATGCAATGGCCAGAGTTGAGGGTTTAATTTCTGTTAACTATTTGGCAAAACCTTGGTTTTTAAATAAAACAATTAAGGGTACATATGAAGGAATGTTTTTTTCCTGTTAAATATGTTTCAACTTGGCAAATTCCATATGAAATCCAATAAGTATTGCCACCTGATATGGGTAAGAAACAGTCTGGTAGACTAAAAAACAAAGATCGCATACGTTCACAAGGGGAAGGGCCGATAATTAATAAGTGTGGTAGGTGTGGTGTCAAGGGACAGAACCGAACTGCATGTAGTGTACCATTACCTAAAATACAAGTAAGTATTAAATTATAAAAGAAAGTTTATATTTTTTTAGTAGCAACTAATGTATACTTACGTTGTAATGTACATAACATGGTTAGAAAGAAACTGAAGTCTACACATCATGAAGAATCTAGTCAAGGATACAACTACTGAACGAGTCACAACATGAGGCAAATAATGATGTTTATTAGCAGTGCGAGATGTATGAGCCACAACACGTGACAAATTATATGGAAGATATGTATCACCCACACCAGGAATACACTGATCAGTACTTTATGTATCAGCATAATCCTCAGTCAACAAATCTGCCCATGAATGGTTTGCCGCAGTGGCTAACTCCAAACAACTTCTTAAACTAGGTGGGTCATTACTTAGTATTTTTGTACTTTCAACGACTATTGGTTAAGCATTGAATTCGGATAAGTAAACCAATTTTCCCTAACTTTGAAGGGTAATACTAGTATAACAATGCACAACATAGTAGAGGGCCATTACAAAAGATTTGCTTAGTAATACAGAGTATAAAGATAGTCAGAAGTTCATACAATACTAAATTGATGGTAATTTTTGTGCACCACATACATATAGTGACAACATGCTGTGCTTAATATATAGATTGTGCACAACTACCATCTGCTTACAAAAGATGACATTAATTATAAGTTTTTGCTGAAACATAGATATAGTTATAAGTCCAGATGTACTTAAACATAAACACTTACCTTGTTATTTATTCCAAATCTTTGACTTCGATGTTAAAGGATCCAACTGTTAGTGATACTTGTTTCATGACCTGTGGATCATCATCAACCGCATGCATTGTTAGGATATCATTTCATCACCTCAAACACAAAAATAAGAAAAATAGATTTTAGAGAGAGAAAGTAAAAAACAAAGAAAAATGGTTACTTGTTTCACAAAAGAAAAATGAGAAGCAACACCCTCTCCACACTTGGAGAGGGCTTTAAATAGCTACAAGGATGGACTATTCTTGTAGGCTTTGTGTTGGGCCGGTTCATAATACAAATGGGCTTGAGCCCGACAACTAGGCCCAACTAGCTTAAGTAAAATTCCCGTAAACTACGTTTTACTTATACAAGGCTCGGGAATATTTAATGACCATCACTTTAATAAATACACGGCTAACAATCTCCCCCTAAGGGGTGGTCATTCAATTGTGGATCCTTCTTGTGACGTCTTGAGACTTGGAGCCTTGTATTCTTGGGAATTCTTTTTGAAGATCCATTTGGCTTGCTTGTGAACTTTATCTTGATCTTTAACTGTGATATACTTTGACAAAATAATGATATCGTTGGTCTATGGCCTTAGGCTGTCTTGACCTACAGAGATATCTATATCCAAAATCTTTATCCTTGAATCATAGTAAAGCCGCCTTGCGATCATTGTGTCTCCACCCTGTCAAGCTCAAGATCTAGAAAGCTTGCTAACAATCTCGCCCTCAACATTTTACTTTTAACAAGATTACTGAACCCACAAAATGTACTTTGATGATGAATGCTTGTTTCATCAGAGATTTCGGAAAGACTTTGATAATTGAGCTTTCATCATGAATTAATCTTTGTGGATTGAGCATGAGGTCTTGAATCTTGACTCGTCATGGACTAGAAGCTGCTACCGTCAGGAAAACCTGCAAATATAGGTTAGAGATAAACATATATGGACGAAAGTGTCTTTGTCATTTCGTCGAATATGGTTGCAATAACCACGGTTCCCCGTTAATCAGTATAAATACAGCCTTTTGATCAGGTAGAATTCCAAAAGAAAACTCCTTGACAATGGTTTTCGCAACTGCACTGCAGCCGTGCCGTTACCGAGCGTCTCAAAGCAGACAACACAAGTAAGATGAAATCAGATAGTTACTATCTTTCTGATTTGAGTCGTCAATTCATTTTACTGGAACAAGTTTGATTCATATAGAATCGCAACCATCGTTTCTTTTCCAGTTGACACAAGTTTGATTCATATAGAATCTCGCAATCACCTACTAAGAGCTTTGATAGATGTTTGGCTCAAGAAGGATTTCCAACTTCACTGGTGAAAACTAAAGTATCACTCTGATGTTCTGGCAATTATGTCACAAGGATAATGCGTAGGACTTAATGATAACCAAATGTTTTGATTATGAGTACAAACATTTTGTATATTGGAATTTTTTTGTGTCCTAGGGGATTTTTTGATGGATCTCGTTGGCTCTAGACTCTATAAGTTCACATTTGTTATTTGGTAATCGGAGGCTCTGAGCGACTGCCACCTTTTTCAATATGCAACGATCTCGAATGAGAAATCCGATAAAAATGTTTGATCTCCGTGAGACATGAAACATAAATCTTTTGAGGAGAATCAGAGTGGCGAAGGAGGGTTTTGTGCACATTGCACTCATTGGTCCATGATGACTTATCTTCAATACCAGAATCATCATTGTGATTACCGATAGATTATGCATTGACCCTGTTTCTTTCTGCCATAAGGTTGTATAGTAGGGCTATCTTTTCCTTTTCACGCCTTTGTCCTTACAATTCTTTTCCCATTCTCAACCCCTTCAGTGCATTACCGAGAACTTCATGACTATACCATGTTGGTTTTATTCCAACACTAGCTCCATCTCAGTCAAGCACTATCCCCTTATTCTCACTTTAACTCCTTTTTTCAAAAATCATGCCTATGACTTCTACTCAATCTAATTGGAGTGTTCCCTGGTTAGATCCCTCCGGTTCTGCTGGATCATGGTAACGAATATACCTACACTTAACCGCCTATAACTCCCTGAGAAAGAACAGTTGGTCGTTCATCTTTGAGACATTGCATGAAAGATCCATAAAACCATTTGATGAAAAATCAATCAATTGTCTGAGAAATCATTTGAGACAGATAGAGAGGTTTCTAGAGTTACCACAAAAGCATCCCCCCGTACACAAATGCCACCATATTATAAAGAGTTTTGGCACATGCGAGGTTTAGGAACGCACGTTATAGATTGAAGATCGAATCCGTTTCTTAATCCGGATTGATCACATTTTAATACACTATTCCTCTCTCCCCCCTCAAAAATTATGGCATATGTGTTTACAATTTTTGACAATTATGAAATAAAAACAATTAATGTCCGGCAAATCACATGAAGCCTAACAAAGTCCTGGGGATAACAGGAGTGCAATGCAAATGAATCATATTATTATACTCACCCCCAATTATAGAATAGATTGAAAACTTGAGTGGGAGTTTGTTGAGTCACACAATATTGAAAGAATTTGAAATTTCTTTTTGAGAATCTCTTGAAAAATATGTGCTCAACAGGAAAATATGTGCGATTATATCTTATTTACCACATCATTTTCTTATGAAACATTCTCTTGAGCATTCAAAACTTGAATGTGTAAATATGACGTTTTTGGCTCAAGACCGAGAAGAAATGAGCTTTCCCGTTGTTTAGGATAAATGTTACATAAAATGCAACCGTTAATTTTCTTTCTTTAAAGACCGAGTCCTAAGCTAACATTTACTTCGAAGTCGTATAAAAATTGAAAGGACATGTTTTGAAATTATTTGAAACTCTCGCTCGAACTTCATTTATTCACCTGTGTTTAATATTTATCAACATTCAAGGTGCGCAAAAGATATCGATTGTCGAGAGACATTCGGAGAAGATGTCATTTTTGTAATTTTTGAAACTTTTTGTTTTGATTTTAGTATTTTGTTTTTATAGGATTTATATTTTTTATATTTTGTTTATCTTCCTTTGGATTTAAATTTTTGTAATTTGTTTTTCATGATAAAATGAGTAATACAAAGTAATTACTGAATAGCAAGACGTTCAAGTTCGTTAGGAGATAAACAGCGCATACACCAAGGCGACGAAACAAATAGTTGAATCGGTCAACTGGAAGAGCCTTATTGGTGACTAGTTCGGCCGAGTTGGTAATAAATAACCGTCTTGACAAAATACAGTTCAAATCGAACCCATTTCCACGTGTTCCGTTTATGAATGGTAGCGACAGCGAATGTGTTTTGGTTCTTGAGTGTTGGAACCGTGTTGCATGATATGGCTAAGCTGATTTCGAATCACAGTAGATTGGAATCTTGTTGAAGATGAAAGCCATAGTCCGTTAACTGTGTCCCCGCAACTAAAGGACTTGGCCACTAACAAAGTGTAGAGACACATATTCTTGCTTCCGCGGTAGACAACGCAGTACAGTCCCTTGTTTTCTTTGAGGACCAGCAAACCAACTTTTCCGCCTAAGAATTGAGCTCCACCGGAAGTACTCTTGAAGTGTCCCTTTACATCCCGCATAAATCAGCATCTCTGAAGAATCCAGTTAGTTCAAAACCAGAGTCCTTCGTATACCAGAGACCCATATTGACGGTTCCCCGGAGATAACAAAATATTCTTTTAACCTCTTTGGGGTGCTTCTCGGTTGGCTGAGCCTAGTACCAAGCACATAAGCAAGTAGCTTGTACAATGTCTGGTCTAATTGACGTAAGATACATAAGGGGTCACCATCACGCTAACGCTATTTGTTGCAACTACTGGAGACCCCCATTTTGATCAAGGCCACGCATGTCTTTGATCTCCATTGGAGCACCACGGGATACACGATTCCATTCCCATATATTTTAAGGATTTCTTCTGAGCACGTAGTTGACTGTTTTAATAAAGATGCCAGCGGGGGATTGTTAAAACTATGTAAACCAAGGAAAAACGTCATTCCCCCATCATCGACATTTCGAAGCGGCTTTTCATGAGGTCAGAAAATAATTGGGTATACCTAGGGTGTGTAGAACCAAAGATAATATCATCAACATAGACCTGTACCACTAAGATGTCGTCGTCGAAGCGTCCTTATAAAAACAACGTTGGATCATTGTGCCTTTGAAGACGTGATTCAGTAGGAGAAATACGTTGACAATTCATTCGTACCCTGCCCTTGGAGCGCTTAACCCAAAACCCATATAGTATCCTTCTTCTTTAACTTGTAGACATGGCTTGGATGGTCAGCATCGATGAAACCTTCCTTCAGGTGACACACGACTACTTCCTTCCTTTTTAAGCGTACCATGCAAGAAAGCGTTTTCAACACGTTCCAATTTGAAACACAGTGAACGATTGTGTGCACATACGCCAAAAATAACCGAAAGCTTCCAATCTGCAACATGAGTGAAGTGATTCATCAAAATCTATTCCTTCCTCTTGGCGGTCCCCTCCTCTGTCAGCAACCAGACGAGACTTTTTTTTGGATACCGAGTTCCTCTTCATCCATGCTTGTTTTTGAATAACCATTTCAAACGAAGAGGTTTTATGGTATACCGTAAGGAAACTAAAACCCGATACATCAAGCCTTTTGAACTGCGAAGCGTCTTCTTGCATTGATTCAATCCATGCAGGGTCGGTCATAAGCCTCTTTGGAATTCCAAAATCATAACCTTTCATCATTTGTTCACACAGTAACCAGATTTTCCTGAACAGTATTCACAAACTACAACATCGCAAAGAGTCTCAGGGAGACCGAGGAAGAATGGTCTGAATAGCTTGGATCACTTGCTATCGCCACTGTTTCATTTCATGCTACTTGTGAGTTCATCATCGGTCTGTTCAAGAAACGTGTTCAGGAACAAGGTACTTCACTATCTGACAATCACTCTGGTTCAGGAATCATATCGTCTGACATAAGGACCATTTCATAATGGAGTTGTAGATTAACTTCCTATTGGGTCTACTACTTAGCATACCGAAGCAGACTTGATGACCATGGAACTAGTTCTCTTTGTTTAATCACAAGAGGACGTTATTTCCAGAACCTGGCATTGCATAAATGTCTTAGTTGAAGTCGACGATTTGCAAAAGTGAATGTGAAATGCATAAACCAAGGATCTTTTAATGGGTAAAGGGATTTGTTTTGTTTTGTGGATTTGAATCAATTAACGTTCACCTGGATTTTTAACCTCGTCAAATGATAAAAAACCGATAATGAATTAACGGGATTTTACAAGATCACTAGATAACCGTGAATGATTTGATTCGGAATCAGCGGCGAAAAATTCCAAAAAAAACTGAAAAATGTCAATTTCTCATAGAAAACGATGTTTTTGGGCTTCGAAAAATCCTTAACCTGCTGCCAAAGGGTGTGTTTACAGCGTGATCCCGTTCACATTTTTCCCCCTCTAGATTTGAGAGGTCACGGGCCTTAAACGGACTTTGAACGGATCAAAAAGTTTATGGCGTTTTAAAAAACTGAAACCCTTTTTCTTTCAACCACAAAAAATTTTCCCATCGTCGGTCCTCTTGCACGGTTCGGTCGATGCAAGTTCGATCGATGCTAGTTGATTCCATACTAGCAAGATCGGTCCTTCGCTAGTTCGATCGACGCTAGTTCGAAAGTGGCTTGTTCGATCGACGCTAGTTCGATAGTGGCTGGTTCGATCGACGCTAGTTCGATCTTTGGCTTGTTCGGTCGACGCTAGTTCGATCGAAGGCTAGTTCAATTGGTGAGTTCGATGCTACATCGTATCGATGGGTCTCGATACGAAAGGTCCTTGTTCGATGGTCCTGCTCAGATGGTCTCGATCAGATGGACTCGTTTTCGAATGTCTTCTTTCGTGATGTCCACCAAGTTCGATCCAACAGTTTCACTCGTTCGAACCACGCTTGTTCGAACCTCCTAGTTCGATCCTTGAAGGAGAATCTCGTTCGGTCCAAGCAAAAAAATCCCTCGTTCGGTCCAAACTAAAAAGTCCCTCGTTCGTCCAAACACCAAATCATCGATCGGTTGAATGCAGATAAAACCACTCGATTACGAACTCAAAAAAAAGAATTTAGTCTCGATCCGATGCGACAACCAGAACTCGTAGACGATATCCAACACTAAGTAGCTGCGATTCTTTTGCTTCTTTCCGCGAATTACCCGAAACGTACTTGCGTTTTGCACAAAACAACCACAACGAACTCAAGCACTAAACCACACGCATTAAACCACAAGGTTCTTGTCCAAATACTGATTATGGATAATGAAAGATTTAAGGAAAAAAATTTCAGAATAAAGAAAAGAAACAAACAACAAAAACTTAATAAGCCGAAAAAAAAAATCTCTAATAAGTTACCACACACAAATCACATAACCCAACCTTGGCTCTTGATACCACTTGTTAGGATATCATTTCATCACCTCAAACACAAAAATAAGAAAATAGATTTAGAGAGAGAAAGTAAAAAACAAAGAAAAAAAAATGGTTTACTTGTTTCACAATCGAAAAATGAGAAGCACCACCCTCACCACACTTGGAAGGGCTTTAAATACTACAGGATGACTATTCTTGTAGGACTTTGTGTTGGGCCTGGATTTCATAATACAAATGGGCTTTGATCCCGAACAACCTAGCCCAACTAGCTTAAGTAAAATTCCAGTAAACTACGTTTTACTTATACAAGGCTCGGGAATATATAATGACCATCACTTTAATAAATACACGGCTAACATGCATATTCAACCCAATCAATCTTCCCAAACTTCGACCATGCCCTCCACATGCAAATCTTTTCCCACAACCTTTCCTTAACCTCATAGTCTTTGAATTGTTTAGGCATCTTGTCTTTCTAGTAACATTAACTTTATTCCTATACTTCTTTTTTAATACCAACGATAATGTATAGGCTAAAGTATTAGTGACTACATCATTCAATACAACATTGTTTGAAAATCTTTCTTTATCCATATTTGGAAGTGAATGACCATTGTCAACAACATTTTCATGTACCAAATCATAATGTTTACTAGAACCTCCAACTTCTATGTAACCATCTAGAGCCAATCCTTCATATTGCAAATTATCATGCAAGACTACCTCATCAGCTACACTGTCACAATGCGAAAAATCCCCAAACAGATTCTTACAGGGGAATTCAATACCTTTTCTTCTTGGTTTCAGAGGGGGAGTTCTTAGGTAAGGTGAACCAGCTTTTTGTTGTTCCTATTCAACAAGTTCAATATGAGACATAGAACAAGCATCTAGCTTCCTTTTTTCATGACCTTTTAGTTAGACTCCACTTCTTCATCAGACGCATCTAAGGTCAAATTTTTATAATAATATTCTGCTAAGTTCTTTGGAAGATGGGCAATATACAAGCTAATTAAGCCATATTTTTCAGCTACATCATACAGTTTGTTCATATCACCATCACCTTTAACAATTGTTAAACCTTCTTCTAGGCTACATCTAGGAGAACAGATTAAAGATGGCCCAAATCTCACATTCTAGTTTGCAGGACCAACATATCTAGCAACTTAGTGAATATCATTCATGTTTAACTTAGATAAGTTTTAGAGTAAGTTATCTTCCCATGTTCATACTTAAAGGGTATTCGTTGAAAACACCATCATAGTTAACTTCAAACACACAATAATTTTCAGGTAATTCATTTGTCTTGTAAGTAAAAAAGTTTCACATATTAAGTTTTTAACAATAAATACTTAACACATAATCAAAAAGATAATTCCATACCTAGCAAAATAACCATAAATAGGGTTAGAAAAAGACTTGGCTATTCCTGACCAATCATCCATACTGTTTCTGTACTTGTATACACTTGAACAAAAACTCAAGTTACTTGTACTTATTTGCTTAGACATTCTTATAGTGGTAACTAGAAGTTGTGTCTTGTTGTAGAGTATTTACTAAAATTACAACATTTAGTATCTATGGGCTTTAATAAACTCATCTAATTGTAACTTATTTGCAATGTTATGTTATTGGGCTTTAGCTAGTCAATTAAGAGGATATGAGTTCGGCTATATTGTGGGGAACCTTTTACACCTGTTGAATTTCTAACGACATGACACTCATAAATATCAACAAACGTATATACGCCAAAGTACATTATGTATGATGTATGGAATATGATAAGATCTTTTATAGCTCAAGATTGATTAGATCTTATATATCTTGGATGAACAATGATAATGATTAATAACACGCAGCGGAATAATAAAGAACACAATCAAAGTTATCACAAAGGTTTCCTTTATTGAAACCGTTTTTATTCCTTATTACCCCAACATATAATTTGTGGCTACACAACTAACAAGGTGTAAATTCGCCCTCTCATCAGTCGACTTGCTATCTAACTAACTAGACTCTCATTGGAAGAGCTCTAGTTTTCTATGATTCCTATTTTCTAAATGACTGGACCTCCTTTTATAGAATAAGGAGTCCTAGGCTTACAAGGAAATTAATTAATATATTAATGAGAGAATCAATTAATTATTTTCTCATTAATATATTATCTAACCTTATTTTGACCAATCTTTATTTTCTTCTACATCCTTGTAGAACATCATAGAATGACAATTTTGGTCCTTCTTGTTATTCCATGTGATTTCATTCTTTTAATTTCACTTTGTCCTCATCAAATCAAGAAATCCCAGCAATCTTATTCCCTATTTGAGTGATGAAAAACAAACAAAGTCTCGTACGAACTTCATCATAAAGCCAAAGCTTCCCCTGAAGTTGAGATGTAATCATCTCCCTGAATGAAACAAAATCTTCAATGCTTCCCCTTGACTTAAGATAAGAATTAGAATCCTTGACTATGTCACCACACATAAAAGCCCAAATCATATCAACTGATATCTTCTTCCCCTTTTTGTAATCGATCCACTAGGGGTCCTTCTGTATAAATGCAACTTGGATCCTAACAGCAAAACCATATACCACAACTACTAATCCAGCCTTCCAATACTCAAAATACCCGCCATGAAGCATAATATAAAAAATGACTTTGAGCAGTAGAAATATAAACTAGCAGTAGTAATAAATGACTAGCAGTAGTAACGAAACACTTCCCCTCAAGTGGTGCATGTAGATGGTTAAACATTTAATCAATAAGCTTCCCCTAAAACCCATATGTTTACCATCTCTTTAATCTCGAACTCTGTAGGCTCTATGTAGTGATCACTGATGAAGAAAACTGAGTATAACGAATTTGATAAAGAAGTTGAATCTCCCAAACTTGTGTCTTATGTCTTGCACTATCCACGTGACGTCGTACTTATAAATAAATCTGTGAAATATAAGTAGACCGCAACCTTTTGAAAAAAATCCTCATCTTCTATGAGACACATACTAAGTGATAGCAAATGTGAGCATTGAGCACCATAAGAAAAATCACACACCTTTGCTAGATTTTGACAAGTCTTCATCACACCATTGTAAGCACGAACAAGTTATCTTTAAAGTCATAGCCTGCAAAACTATACTTTAAGATATGATAAGACACGCACCTGTGAAACTCAACTACAACATCAAATAAGTGATAATCAATCATTTTCGTAATTACATCTTCAAATAATCTCCAAAAATACGAGCCATAAATCAATAAGAATAAACTATTTGAAAAATAGTTTTGTCTCAGATCCAAATCCATCCAAAAACCAAGTATTGTCCGATATTGGACAAGCCTAGCAGTACAAACTGCTTTGTCGGACGACTCTGGCAGTACTAAACTTCAAGTGCAACAGTACTAACTGAATAACGCTAGCAGTACAAAGCATCCAAACCAATTAGCAACGCTTTTTCTATCAGAAAGCCGTCACTAAACTGCTCTTAGCGACACAATATCTATCACTAAACTGTTGCAAAACAGTCACAAATTCGAGCGGTACTAACTCTATATAGAGCGGTACTAAGTCATGACAAGCAATATTAAACATTGCGAACAGTATTAATTCCCTTAGCAACACAAAATATAAACAACACAAACCTTCACTTTGCTCGATCATACTGTTGTCACCTGCATTCCTTACCCATCTTTCATAACAAGAAAAACATTCTTGAAGCCCAATACAAACTTCTTAATCATTGACGAACGCAGTAGTGTAACAACATCATTAATATTTTCTTCCAATGAATAACCTAATATCACTATACTTAAACAGTACCAAAGTAACATGCATATATGTATTCGAATAGTACCTTCTTTCAGCCCAACAGTAGTAATAAATTGTGTTTCATCATGTAAGTGGTACAATCTCTCAATCCATGATGTACAATTAAAGCAAACACGTTTTCTTTTCCTGCTGTTGACTCCATCGAACCAAGAATTTATAAACAATTCATTCTTACGTGATGTGCAATAAATGATGCTGTTGACTTTCAATAATCGATAAATAATAAAGAAATTTATAATCACATCAATTCTTTATTCAAAGCACTATAATCACATGAATTATTGAGGAATTATTTTGTTGATTCAACCGAACCGACCAACACATACAACAGCAGTATCAATCAATAAGTACAAACTTACTTTTCACCAAGCAGTACCATTGTCTCTTTGAACACGTGCAACAGGAACCCGAATACCAAAACCTTGATATTATTATTTTCTTTTGTGTCGGCTGTGTCTTTTTAAGATAATTATCCACGTCCGAACTGATGTTTATTAAATTAATCCTCCCATACCAGGATTAATTCAAAACAACGACAAGTGAATAATTGCGCACAACACCAAATCAGAGACACGAACCAGTACCTTGTTAAATCCTAGATATCGAGCAACCTGCTCTGATACCAATTGATAAGATCGTTTATAGCTCAAGATTGATTAGATCTTATATATCTAGGATGAAAAATAACAATGATTGATAACACGCATCGGAATAATAAAGAACACAATCAAAGTTATCACAAGGTTTTCTTTATTGAACGTTTCCCTATTACCCCAACTATAATTTGGGGCTACACCAACTAACTATGGTGTACTATTCGACTCTCATCAGTCGACTATACTATGTAACTATCTAGACTCTCATTGGGAGAGCTCTAGTTTTCTATGGATCTACTAAACCTATGTCTATGATCTCTTTATATAGGGAGAGATCAAGACTTACAAAGAAAAATTAATTCCAGTCAACAATTGTATTAAATACTTAGTCAATGTATTTAATATGGTTGACTAAATAATTAGGAAACTAAATCAGCATTAATCTTCAAGTTGTAATTAATCTTCAATCAGCATTAATCGTTGTTTGACTACATTGAATGAGATCTTCAATCAGCATTAATCGCTGTTTGACTGCATTAAATGAGAAGATAACTACTGTTTGACTTCAAGTCTTCTAGAATCCCATAATGCTGAATTAGTCCTTCTTGTTTCATTCTTTTGTTCTTTTGTCTCATCAAATCTGTAAATCCCAACAATCTTCCCCTATTTGATGATGACAAAACAAACAAATTCTTGCACGAACTTCCCCTGAAGTTGAGATCATGGATCTCCCTGAATGAAACAATCTTCCTTTGTAAACTGCTTCCCCTTAACTTAAGATCTTCCCCTTAAGTTATCAATCTCCATTCCATGCCACCACAGGATCTATAAGTTGCTAATCATATAATCATCTTCCCCTTTTTGTCTTCATCCAATAGGGAACATATAAGCAACTTTGATCTTTACAACTTCAAATCATATATCAAAACTTTTAATCCAAGCTTTCCACTGACTCAAATTACCCCCCATGAAGTTCAACACAAATAATGAACTCAAGCAGTAGAAATTTTAAACTAGCAGTATTAATAATGACTAGCAGTAGTAATGACCTTCCCCTGAAACTGTGCATGAACATCTTCAATTCTGTAGGCTTTTTGTAGTGATTACTGATGAAGAAAACTGAGTATAACGAATTTGATGAAGAAGTTGAATATCCCAAACTTGTGTCTTATGTCTTGTTTATCCACGTGACTCCAAACTTATACTGAACCAAGAAGTATAAGTAGACCGCAACCTCTTGAAAGAATCCTCAACTAGATGAGACACTGAGCACTACAACGTAACTCCTTTAAGTGATAGCCAATGTGCGCATTGAGCATCATAAGAAAAATCACACATTGCTAGATTCTTCAAGTCTTCGTCAACACCATATAAAACGAACAAGTTATCTTTAAAGTGTAACACCCACTTTAAGATATGATAAGAACACGCACCTGTGAAACTCAACTACAACATCAAATAAGTGATAATCAATCGTCTTCGTAATCACATCTTCAATAAATCCAAAAACAGAAAATTCTATCTTCTTCTCTTCATGAACACGACATCAAAACAAACCTTGTGATCCTAGATCAAGAGCCCCGAGGCTCTGATACCACATGTTGAGAATCTTTTAAGCTCATCTAGGATCAGTTTTATAGATAATATTGAATCACGCAGCGGAATAATAAGAAAGTAATATTATCAAACAAGGTTTTATTATTGAACATTCCACCTTTACCCCAAACACTATAATTTGGGATTACTAACTAATAAACTAACTATTTTGTGGGACGTGTAAACCCACTCAAACAACACGTTTTCTATCTATGATGCACACACACACCCCTTTGCTAGACGACTCTCATTGGAGAGCTCTATGTTTCTGGATGTACTAAACCTATGTCTATGATCTCTTTATATAGGGAGAGATCAAGACTTACAAAGAAAGCTAATTCCAGTCAACAATTATATTAAATACTTAGTCAATGTATTTAATATGGTTGACTAAATAATTAGGAAACTAAATCAGCATTAATCTTCAAGTTGTAATTAATCTTCAATCAGCATTAATCGCTGTTTGACTGCATTAAATGAGAAGATAACTACTGTTTGACTTCAAGTCTTCTAGAATCCCATAATGCTGAATTAGTCCTTCTTGTTTCATTCTTTTATTCTTTTGTCTCATCAAATCTGTAAATCCCAACAATCTTCCCCTATTTGATGATGACAAAACAAACAAATTCTTGCACGAACTTCCCCTGAAGTTGAGATCATGGATCTCCCTGAATGAAACAATCTTCCTTTGTAAACTGCTTCCCCTTAACTTAAGATCTTCCCCTTAAGTTATCAATCTCCATTCCATGCCACCACAGGATCTATAAGTTGCTAATCATATAATCATCTTCCCCTTTTTGTCTTCATCCAATAGGGAACATATAAGCAACTTTGATCTTTACAACTTCAAATCATATATCAAAACTTTTAATCCAAGCTTTCCACTGACTCAAATTACCCCCCATGAAGTTCAACACAAATAATGAACTCAAGCAGTAGAAATTTTAAACTAGCAGTATTAATAATGACTAGCAGTAGTAATGACCTTCCCCTGAAACTGTGCATGAACATCATCAATTCTGTAGGCTTTTTGTAGTGATTACTGATGAAGAAAACTGAGTATAACGAATTTGATGAAGAAGTTGAATATCCCAAACTTGTGTCTTATGTCTTGTTTATCCACGTGACTCCAAACTTATACTGAACCAAGAAGTATAAGTAGACCGCAACCTCTTGAAAGAATCCTCAACTAGATGAGACACTGAGCACTACAACGTAACTCCTTTAAGTGATAGCCAATGTGCGCATTGAGCATCATAAGAAAAATCACACATTGCTAGATTCTTCAAGTCTTCGTCAACACCATATAAAACGAACAAGTTATCTTTAAAGTGTAACACCCACTTTAAGATATGATAAGAACACGCACCTGTGAAACTCAACTACAACATCAAATAAGTGATAATCAATCGTCTTCGTAATCACATCTTCAATAAATCCAAAAACAGAAAATTCTATCTTCTTCTCTTCATGAACACGACATCAAAACAAACCTTGTGATCCTAGATCAAGAGCCCCGAGGCTCTGATACCACATGTTGAGAATCTTTTAAGCTCATCTAGGATCAGTTTTATAGATAATATTGAATCACGCAGCGGAATAATAAGAAAGTAATATTATCAAACAAGGTTTTATTATTGAACATTCCACCTTTACCCCAAACACTATAATTTAGGATTACTAACTAATAAACTAACTATTTTGTGGGACATGTAAACCCACTCAACCAATATGTTTTCTATCTATGATGCACGCACACACACCTTTGCTAGACGACTCTCATTGGAGAGCTCTATGTTTTTGGATGTGATTGTTTAAGGTAAAGGTTTATAAAAGCTTTGTTTTGGTTTTGGTTCGTCTTACTTAGAGTTTGTCATAGGCTCTGATACCACTTGTTTATCCTGTTTGAATAGATCTTTAACTCCTTAGCTGATATAAGGATTAGTTTGATTGGATAAATCCAAAACAACTATAGTAGAAACTTTGATTGGAAAAATTACAAACTATGCGGAAACTAGGTTGTGATACTAAGAAGAACAATAACAATAAATCAAACTTTCAGCCTCAATATATTAATACGATCACTCTTAATAGTGATAAGTTTTACAACCTTGAAGCTATAACTAACTATGAAACGTGTGTATGATGGATGTGTAGAGATTGATATGTTTGTGGAGATTGATACAAGACCATTTCCATTTTGTATGACCTCCCATACAGGATAACA
>BQNB010034702.1:0-16614 GCA_026074375.1 Tanacetum coccineum
CTTTCTTTCCAACCTATTAAACACGCCTCCTTCTTTCCGTGACCGGGGCCGCGGAGAAGGGGATTTGTTCCTCTTAAGTCTTTTGGAATCACTTTCTCCACGCCTTCTTCTGGGCTATGTTCGGGCCGTTGGTGTCTTAGATTCAGAGTAGTGCGATTCTTCATGGCTTCTTATCTTAACTCCGGACTCTTCGCCATAGATTAGTCGTGCTTTTATCGCGTTGAGTTTGTCTTTCTGCTCTTTTTCTTTTTGCATTTTCTCGGCGATGAGCGGCAAGAGTTGGTGATAATTTTTGTCACACATTTCCCTAAGAACCTCGTCAGATTGTTTGTGATTTGTTCGTAATGAGTTTTTTAGAGAATCGTGGTTGCGTAAGGGTCCCACGGATGGCGCCACTTGTTAGTACAAAATTCGTGTCGGGTTTAGTAGTGTCAAAGTCCTTTATCGGGTCGGGCCTCCAAATGACTTGAATGCTTGATCTTGTACTAGAGCAAGAGAAATGATGACTTTCTGCACAATTAAAAGTAAACCGTTAGCCTTACCGCAGGGCAGACCCCGCGATTAAAAGAAATGATGACTTTCCGGCGTGAGAGTAAGTACACATGTTTGTCAGAGAATGTCAGAGTATGTGTGTGAGTTAATGATTAGACAGAATGTACCTTTTTGGGGTGTGAAATGACCCCTATTTATAGGTAAGCCTAATACTAGGGTTTCCTAGTATTTCGCTTGTAACTGTTGGTGGTCGGAGTGGGTCCCTTGTCGGGCAAGGGTCCACGTATAATCGTTTTTGCGGCCGCGAGTGTTCTTCCGCGGTCAATGTTTGTCCGCGGATGCGCACTGGTGCGGCTGAGAAGATACTCACGTGCGTCTTTGAAATATCCGGGGCATGACCCTTGTTAGGCTTAGCAGTCCAGCTATTTGTTGTATTGGGCCTGGGCCCATATATGTATATTATGAACTAAGCCCAGTAAGCTTGGTGCTCATATTATACATCATCAGAAGACAACTTTGGATCTTACAATTTTGTTGAGTGTGTTGGCAAACTCATATGGGTTGGGTCACGTGTAAAGTTTTTTGAACTTCATAGATAGTTAAATGGGTACCTCTATTGGTACCCTCTGGCCCATGAATAGTGCCAAAAAAGTACAAAAGATTCTTTTTGTACCCTTCTTTTTACAGTGCAACGCAGTTTTTTATTAGTTTCTGTTCCGTAATTTTTGACAGTTTCATATTTTTGACCTGTTAAACTTTATATTCTTCGTTCCGCTTTTTCCGTGTCACAGTTTTATAACATATACAAAATTATAAAAATACAAAAAAAATAAAATACAAAAAAAAACCGAAAAAAACCCAGGGGGTACAAATGGTGATTTAGGGGGGTACATATATCATAAGCCTAGTTAAATTTAGTAGGTTGTAAACACTGTATAGTTAGCCAATTTTTATTAATAGAGTTGGGAAAACATTTGCTGTGTTTTTTAACTTCTGTACATGCGGAATTGAAGGATAAATAAACAACAAATACAAAAACTGCACCAAAGCAGCCTGTCGCAACGCACAGGTACGCCCACTCGTTAAAGACACGTTTATGAAAATGTCATCGTTCACTTTTAACATATTACATCGAAACATGTTACTTTTCAAAATATATTGACTTTTAATTGAAGGCACATTTTATCTTAGCATGATTTTCAAGACTTAACCGTAACTAAAAATAAAAGGAGGTGATTTGCACACTCCACTCACATTCTAAAATACGTGTTTTGACATTTATATCTCTACACCACTTTCTCCTTTTCACCAATTACTTTTATTAGCATAAGGGTATAAATGTTAAAGACATTTATTTTAAAGTGTGTCAATCAAAAAGTGGAGTGTGTAAATCACCTCCCAAAAATAAATAGTGCGAGTAACATTCAGTTTGTTTTCTAATCGTCATAAGCTCTTTAGATTTACCTTTAGCATACTTGAGAACACACACAAAATTTAACAACTAAAAGGTAAACTTTCGGATAATATTGTAGATGATATAATCTAACAAAACATAACCCCAATTAACACCATTAATTGCTATTAACACGTAACAATTTATATCACATCTAGTTAAACTTTAATAAAAGTCCATAAAAGCTTTACTGCTCAGTACTCTATTATTATTTTGGGTTTTTCTAACATGTACCCTCAAGTACATGTTAAGTCATGTTTATTAAACACAAAATTTCCTTTTATATCAGAATATGCATTTAATTCTCAAACATGTGCCCTCGGGGCACATTTTAGAAATTCCCTATTATTTTTTCTTTTCGCAGTTAAACAATTACTGTAATAGTTTCACAGACTATATCACATCTCGGAACTTATTATAACATACCTCGAAGGATGCAATTCGTTACCCCAAAAGGTGCTTTCACTTACCCCGAATGCTATTATCACTTACCATCATGAATGGTGCATTCCATTACCCTGAAAGGTGCTAATACACGTTAGATATTTATGACTATTAAAGTTTACTCTTTAACATGACTTAACACATTAGGTTAACACATTTAACTTAGCTATTATCTCATATAGCACTTTCATGACACACTAACAAATTTACTTGATACTTCATCACTTAGGGGGTGTTTGGCTAAGCTTATGAGTTGGGCTTAGACTTATGGCTTATTTATCGTAAGTTTATAAGCCCACGTTGAGTGTTTGGATTAGCTTATATTTAGTAAGTTTATAAATTCAAATGTTTGGTTTATTTTAAAGTGGTAAATGACTATAAGAAACATGAGTTGAAAAATATTAATGTTAAGTTAAGTATAATTGAGGGTAAATTTGTAATTTGTAATGTAACATGTTATATAAGCCCAACTCACTTAAAAAAGCCACAATTTTATAGCTTATCAAAACCCCCTTATATAAGCTCATAAACCCATTCATATAAGCTTAGTCAAACACTTAGTTTGGGCTTATATGACATATATAAGCTAATAAGCTCATAAGCCCATCATATAAGCTTAGCCAAACACCCCCTTAATCAATTACCCCAAAGGGGTTTTCTATTCAACTACCCCTAGGGGTCTCTATTTCTCTTCATGCTCAACATCTATACTCACATTTTGTGGCTTATTTGGTTTTCGGCTTATGATTCATAAACTCACTTTTTATGGCTTATTTTGAATATACAAGCTTATTGTGACATGTTAAGCTTATTTAAGCAAAAAAAATTCAAAATAAGCCAAATAAGTGAGCTTATTAAACATAATGCGAAAAACCAAAAATCCATAAGCCCACTATAGAAAGTTCACAATTTAGTACTTCGAATACCACGTTAAAGTGTCCACATCTCATAATGCATTCCAGATAACTTATAACTCATATAAAGCTTACGCTCTATCATTCATTCACATTATTGCTTAACATAGTATAAGCACATTCAATTAACTACTATCACATATGAATCAGTTGCCTTATGCCAACTTATTTACCGTTGGGATATGTACATATATCAAATAATATATGTCCGGGAAATTACGTAAACCTATGAGGGCACATGCGTTTACACATAGGGTACATTTATTAATGTAATATTAATTATATTAATATACTTCACGAAATATTAAACGGTGTTTAATTATAACGTTAGACGTTAAACAAGTGAGGGACTTGTTAGTGCGAAAACCAAACCGGTAGGGTGTTGGTTGTGACCGGTCGAACAAGAAAAGAATGAGGGGTCTGAATGTCGTTTCTAGCAAACAAGAGGAGGTGTTTGAGTATAACTTAGAGAACAAGTCTTGGGATATATATATATATATATATATATATCTTATTTTATTTAATATATATATATATATATAGGCTCCGGTTCCGTTGAGAATGTTTTTATTTTGAGAAGATTGAGAAATCTACGTGTGAGCAAATTGATTCATATTTTCTTGATTTGTATTCCAAGGTAAACATTATTTAATAGTGAATCAAAGCTATAAATCTCACAAATTTGATTCACAAAATTATTGCTAAATCGAGTTAATGGTAATGATTCCTAATTTTGTATAGAAGATTCAGTATTTTACCTTATATTGCCCAAAAAACGATGAGATTTTTAACATTGATTCGGAATATTTTTACACATTTTGAATTATATCACATTAAAATGAGTTTTGCGTCTTTGAAAAACTTGAATTCAAAAGTTTAAAAGCTATCATTTTTGAAAACCTCTCATCTTCTAAAATAAAAAACTTCTCAATCCTTCTAAAATAAAAATATTCGTAGCATCCAGATTATATATATATATATATATATATATATATATATATATATACTAGCTTCATAACCCGCCTGATGGGCGGGTTAGTTTCATTTTACTACGTATTAAATCTTAAGTGTTTGTTTTGTGTATGTCCATGCCAACGTACGTAACGAAGTAATAGTGAAATATATAATGCTCAAATGAAATGCGTTGATTCATATAAAAAAAATATTACTCCGTATACAAAAAAACTGAAAGTTTAATGAATATTCTTGACATACAACAATATTGTAAAACATTCAAATACGGCCTAATACTTCCTCGTAAACCACATTTGTTGTTGAATTTATGTAGTTACCATCTTTGTCACTACAAAGCGCCTTTAATCCTTTTTTGCTCTTTACTCGCGAGACTGCTACATATAGTTGTCCATGGGAAAATACGGGCCTCCTTAAAAATAACCCAACATGCAAGTTTGTTTAAGTGTTTAGTTAGAATGATATGAAAAGGTAAATAAAACTGAAGCGTATTTATAGTTAAACAAACCTGTGACAAAGTCTGTCCTTGGCTTTTATTAATGGTCATAAAAAATAAACTTGAATAGGAAACTGACGTCTATTCAATTTGAAGGGCATCTTTGTATCGGTCGGGCTAATAATCATACGTGGAATAGCACATATTGTACCAACACTTCCACCGGATATAATTTTAGCTTCTATTATGTTGTCTCCCATTCTTAATACTTGAAGCCTTGTTCCGTTGCACAACCCTGCTCTCTGATCAATGTTACGCATCAACATTATAGGAGTCCCTATCTTTAACTTAATGCTATGGTGAGGAATATCAGACATCCTTATACCATTTAGGAACTCTGTAGTGTATATAGAGTCATCAAAATTAGAATCATCATTTGCCAAGCAAACAGAATCTGAAGATTCATATTCTTTCTCGTCACCAATAAGTAAAGACAACATTCGTTTTTATAATATCGACCATTTCATGTGTTGGAGCTAGGATTGATTTTTCCTGGAAAAATGTTGGATCCCATAGGTTTCGTAACAAATCAGGGTATGTATCATCGATGATCGCACCAATATCATCATCGGTCTCAGGAATCAACATGTTATCTGGAAATACAATAGTAGAAACGCCATCGTTTGCACCACCAACTTTTCCATTACCTATGTCTAATATCCAATCAGCAAAATCTTGGATTTCTTTTTTTCAAATTGTGTTGCTCTAGATCCTAACCTCGTGTTAACTGTTAGCCTCAAAACAGTGCATTTTTGCCACAAATACAAAGCATTTATCATGGCATTTACCACATCCTGTCTACCGCCATTAGTAATAACTGGAAGTATTTGTCAAAAATCGCCACCAAACAAAACAATTTTTCCTTCAAAAACCTTGTTAGAAGCCACAATCGGGTATGTCCGGCAAATATCATGCAATGTCCTATCAAAGGCCTCGTAACAGTGTCTGTTAACCATTGGAGCCTCGTCCCAAATTATAAGCTTTTCTTGGCGTATTAGATCAGCGAGGTCGCTATCCACACCAATGTGGCACATTAAATCTTCTACTACATTGATTGGGATAGCGAACCGAGAATGTGCGGTCCTTCCACCTTCTAACAACAATGTTGCAATGCCACTTGAGGCAACATTTAATACTATCTCACCTTTTGAACGTAAAGCAACTGACATGGTCTTGTAAAGGTATGTTTTTCCGGTACTGCCATAACCGTACACAAAGAACATACCACCTTTGTCATTGTCAACCGCGTCCATAACAGTTGAGTAAATGTCTTTTTGTTCAGACGTCAAGCTCCCATACAGTTTAACATGTTGTTCCTTTAATTTATATGGGTCGTACGATGTTTCATCAAATATCAACCTGTTGTATCCATCCATCATGTACTCTCTATCAGGATACGGCATGTTTTGTATGTCTTTTAAACTCCTGTTGTTAGACCATAGCATGCACTCAATATATGTCAGACAAATATTCTTCCTCTGGATGTCTGACAGTTCCAGGCCTACAATGAAAAATAGTTCACAAATATTAGGATGTGGAACATTTAGTTATGTATTACAACCTGACATATAAGTAAAGATATTATAGCTCAAAGTAATAATAAAGGTTAACGGAATTTGGGGAAAAATTGTATTATAAGTAAAGATACCTGGTTTTTTTTGCTTTATGCGCTAAACATTCAACATGTCCGCAGCTATGACAGTCCAAGTTTTTTCCCACACATCCTCCGGCCGGGACATACTATCTGTCATGATTAGCATGACAAATATAGAGCGCAAATAGTCACGCATCCCCCAAAAACTTGCCTCAAGGATTCCGTCAATGTACTCCTTGTCATCCTGCAAAAGTCCGCGAGCATAACAAGCGTCTTTGTAGGTCGGGTATAAAACATCACCAACCTTCTTTAGGTCGCCCCATTCCATAGGACCTCTTACTTTGTTTAGAATAGTGCGTAAGTAGTAAAGTTCACCCCACGACGTGGGCACGTGATGTATACGTCCTAAACTTTTACCTTGCTTTCCCAGTGTCCAAATTCCCCTTTTTTGATTCCATACATAATATCTAGGTATCTCAACATAGAGAAGAGAACGTACAAAAGGATCAGTCTTGTTTAGTTCCATCCAACTTTCAAATTTAGTTTCATTAACGGATGACTTGTCAACCGCATAATTAATGCTTTCTGTCGCATCAAATATTACCTGTTGTTCATCCTTCAAACAAAATGGTAACCGCTCAACAGATAGAGTCCTATAATGAATGTCAAATCCATAAATGCGCCAAACTGCGTCACATGCTGATAGATACTTACAATTCAAGTAATCTTTAATCTCGTTGACCTCTTTGCCGTCTATAGTTACACTAACCCTATCAGGTCCCTTGTTTATATACTTAAATAAATATTTGATAGAACCAACCTGGTTGCAATATTTTACATTTATATGAGCCTGGTATCGTCTTAGCAAACCTGGATTGTAGGGCACTACGTAACCATTATGCAAATCTGTCCCGCTTTTCTTGATAGCACTCCCATAATTTCTTCTTTTATAAATTGCATAACCATTGTCATCAATCACAGTTGACTCGTTAAACTGTTTAGGAAACTTCTTGGTACATTTGTAATCAACCGTGCAAGGGCAGCTTGGATTATCAGCACCGCAAGGTCCTTGCATTATGTGATCTGTGACAAGTT
Organism: Tanacetum coccineum; assembly: GCA_026074375.1. NCBI lineage: Eukaryota > Viridiplantae > Streptophyta > Magnoliopsida > Asterales > Asteraceae > Tanacetum > Tanacetum coccineum. The sequence continues at coordinate 7,461 of BQNB010034702.1, forward strand.
TTCAGGAATCTTGATATGTCACGTCTCTATCAGGCAAAAATCCTCTGAAGTATAGGCCATATTCTCCTCCGTTCCCATTACCATTTCCATTTCCTCCGTTTCCATTTCCTCCATTTCCATTTCCATTTCCTCCATATCTGTTTCCTCCATTTCCATTTCCTCTATCTCCATTTCCATTTCCTCCTACTTCTTTTTGTTCGACCTCATCTCCCATAAGGGGTCCAAGGTTTCAGACAGCGTCGCGCACTCTCAATGCTTCTGCCATCCGTCGATCGCTTTGCTCGTTGATCGCTTCACGTGTCCTTGACGCTCCAGATCATGTGTTAGGCATCTTCCTACAACATATCAACGTAACACTCGGTGAGATTCCTAGGTGATGCGAGATAACTTACGGGGTTAAATAAAATTTAAGTTATGTCACATAGAAAATACTCGAGCAACTATATCAAGAAGCCCCATAACGGCAAGATGTGCAAAAGCATAAGTTAAATCAAATTACGGAATCATATCATAGATAAATATCAATTTCATATCATCGATCATTAGTGATTACATCACATGATTTTAAAAATACAAAAAATACGATTTTTCAATACTCAACGGGTCATCACATAAACGGTACTAGTCATACTGCAACACTAATGCTAAATGAACATATCTAAGGACGGTAGCCCATGTGCTTCCTAGCACACGCCTCAAATCTACCAACTTTCAATCGGTCATAAAATCGAAACCATCGTATCTGCCTCAGCTCTCTCTGCATACGTGCCATGCCGCGCTAGAGTCGGTCAACTCTCTGACTCTCAACACTTACGGTGCCTCTAAGACTCTGGTTATCCCTCTCCAACTCAGCAACTCTCTCCGTCAAAACAGTGACTGCCGTCTGAGCCCCAATAATCCTATGTCCCTGCTCTCTCTGAGCTCCCTCAATGACCTGTACACGATGGACTGGAATAGCCTCGGTGTGATCATAGAACCTCTGAACCAAATCTCCCAATGTCTCATAAGATACCCACAACTTTCACTAACCCGACTCACTCTCCTCTCGGTCAGCATCCACACTACAACTCTAGCATCAATCCATCTATCTCTAAGAGCATCCACATAAGCGAAACACTCGTCAATCTCAGCCTGAATCTCGAGGTCAATCTCAATCCTGTCGCTCCTCACAACATCAATATCCATCTCTAAATCAGCCCCTCTAGACCTAGACGGCACAAAACTCTCATCCTCAAAGTCAACTCCTAATCCAACCTCTCTAGGTACATATGGCTCAAAACTATCCTCCGAACAATCCTCTAAATTCGTAGCTGTCTCAGGACTCCTAATTCTCTTAGGTGATGGTAAAAGATCTGCACGTGCATAAGACAATGCCTTAAGGGTATGTGAAGATAACGGTATAGATGCAACAGGCGATCTACTCTTATTGCGAGAACGGCTCGCAGAAGAAGAATCATGAGATGGTCTCTTAGAAATAGCAGATGAACGATGAACACTCGGGACCAAAGAACATAATCGATGACTAGATCTTGTACCCGATGGTGATGCTGGCAATGAATGATCAGAAGATGAACGACTAGATGCAAAATCAGATAAAGCATCCGCAGAAGAACCCGAGGAAGTCTCTGGCGATGAACTCGATGATGAATCCGATGATGAATCATCCGAAGAAAAATGATCTGAAGAAGAATAGTCAACTAAATGTCTCACAGCAAGACAATGAGTGGGTAATGGTCCAACCCTCTTCCTCGCAGTCATCATGTGTACCGGCCCATTAAGATGGTAGCGGTACGGTCGACCATTGGGAATAGGTTGTCTTGGTGCAAGAACCATGACTCGACGTCGAAGTGCACCAGATGCTGTAGGTGACCTCTGAGTAGAAAGGGTAGTCTCGGTGACTGGTGTACCATGGGTAGGTGATGGTGGTATATCAGGTGTATCGCTGTCTGTGGTGTCATCGGCCGATGATAAAAATGTTAAGATAGCTGGTAATGGTGGTATATGGTCTGATGATGGATCCTCAGATAGGACCAATACCCATATCAGCATGCAGGAGTGCGAGTAACAGGAGAAAACCAGGTGTATAGTCTGGGTGGATATGTGGTATAGTAGGTGCTATGATAGGTATCTCTGTGGGTATCACTGTGGTGTCAGTTTGAGTAGTGGGTGGAGTAATCACTGGTGTGGTGTCAAGAATAGTGGTAGGGATAGTACCGAACAAGATAACTCATCCAGCAGGTGTCCCCACGCTATCCTCTGATGAATCCGAATAAAATGAGATAACTGAAATAGCCATGACCTGCACAAGCAAAAGTTTATATAAATATCCTTTATACCAACCATGCATGATGCGGGAAAGAATGAACAAATGGGTGAATGAACGAATGAAATAAATGAATAGACCATCAGATGCAGTACTGCGAAATGAAATGCAATATAATTATAGTAATATTAGTTATACTTAGTATTTAATTACATAATATTTAATTATGTATACGTACTATGTAAAAATCATGTAAGGCACATAATCACGTAAGGATCACATACTGGTTATAGTCCAGACTTAGTTATATACTACCTGGTTCTCTATAAACTTGGCTCTGATACCAATCTGTCACACCCCAAATAGGGTCCCTTCCGATTTGGCGTCTATGGGCGTGACGTCCATGGCTATTTCGAGTACAAAGCATAAAAAACGACCTCTAATGGTACGTTTGAAAAATAAACACCGTTGCATAAATTTAAAATATTAATAAGTTTACATCAATCAAATTTAAAAGGTTCAAAAGACAACATGTGAAAGCTTAAATAAGTTCAACAACGGTATTTAAGATAAACATAGATAAAATATAGAAAACGGATTTGGCAATAGGCTTCATATAGTTCAAGCAACGACATCCATGCTAAGCACCTCAGAAAAACATGCTTAAAACGTCAACACAAAGTTGGTGAATTCATAGGTTTAGTTCAAACGAGTTTAATAGGAGTGGACACAAGATATCAAAACGTATGCGACAGTTATAACAGATACAACTTCACAAAAAAGATATTTACGTTGCACTAAGCTCATGACACTGGAGCTAATAATGAAAGATAGCATGTACATTGCTATAAGTATTTGCTTGCCCTTACAGGTGTCCGACCAAAGACCACTTAACCAGTTTCGACATGACATATATGCGTTTAATCGGGAGCCCCATGGGTAGTGAGTGCTGACTGCACCTGGATAAGGAAGATAAATTAATCCTCAATAATCTATTTTATTCACTCTACCCCCCTCAACCGATCCCCCGGTCAAGAAATTGACAGTTCATGATAGTTCGGGCAATTGAGGTCTAAACGCTACTTAGGCAACACGTAAATATGGAAATCTCACGTATGGTACTTGTGTCCAGTTTTAAAAACAAGCAATGTTTTCTCCACCCCCAAGTAATAAAACATTATTCAAAACGAGTAAAAGAGTGGGGCTATAAACTCAACTTGATTTGGTGAATTGAGGTAGTGAATAGTCTAGAAACAATTCACTTGGTAAAGAACGACGATATACAAAAGCAACCTATGAAATGGACGTTTGATTTAATATCGGATCGAAGTAAATTTATGGAAAATGCATAGGTGTATACTAGTGTACTTTTGTTAATATATCTAAAAATTAACGTTTATGATCGTGTAGTAATAATATGTTTCTGTAAGTAAAGGGGTAGAAATAATAAGTTTTTAATATACATAGATATATAACGTCTAAGTAAAAATATATATATATATATATATATATATATATATATATATATTGTTCGTCACTTAATTTAAATTCTCGTATCTCATTTTACCATGTACGTTTTCTAGTATTTACTAAGTATAGTAATTTATAAAAATTTCGGCATGACCCGTTCGTGTTTACACGTTTTTCCAAAGTCTTAGACTTTATTTAAAACCACTTTCAATCCACTTTTCCTACTTACAAATTATACATCATCAAATCCATTATTATTTGCAACGTCCAACGTTTAAAAATAATTAAACGTAACACATCTAAATCGTATACTATTAAATAATCTATTCGCGAACTTATCCAATAAGCTACACCGTAGGTTTACGCCTTGGTGTTTTGTATTTATGTTGGGCCTTGGCCCGCTAAGTCCGAAAATATAGTTTTACTTATCCATTTAATCCGATAAGCAAAGCATTAAGCAATAAACACGTGACCTAAAAATAAGCTCACAATAAGCCAAGTATAATAAGCCGAACCACATAAGCTTAATAATAAGCTAGTGGTGTTGGGTCTTGTATGTGGGAAGCGGCTATAAGCCCTAATAAAGTATATTCGAGCTTATTTATTAAGCCGAATAAGTTTATCGTTTGTCCTTTCTAAATAAGCTAGAAAATAAGCTAATAAAATATAAGTCAAATCAAAATATGCTAAACAAATATTTCTTCTTTCTTTTCTAGTTTGGCCGAATCCTATCTAAGCCCTAATAAGCTGAAAATAATCAAATAAGCTTTCAAATAAGCTCACAAATATAAGCCGAATATAATAAGCTCAAAAGTACAAATATTATTACATGAATAATAACCACGAATCACAAAACTATGATCTTCCTTATATTTCTTTACATATATTTCGAACCATAAGTACACCCTTTTAGGGTTTATGTAGTTTTAGAATCTTATTTTTCACAAAATAAGTTGTACAACTAGCATGTATGCATCAATATGATAAGGGGTACAAGTTATTTTAGAATTTAAAGACTTACAAAGTTGGAAGGTTTTTAGAAAGAAGAATGAGATTAGAACAACCCAAATGTTGTTTAATTAATACCCGAATGATACAAATGATCAAATCTTCAATAAATCTTCAACTATTTTTGATCAAAGATGAAAAATTATGAATGTGTGTGTGTGTCTTGGGTGGTTCGAACAAAAGAAGGCAAGAAGAAGAGAGAAAACCAAATTTTTAGTGTGTGTGTGTTATGAATGAGATAATGGAAGTATAATGGGTTAAATAATACAAGTTTACTTCACACACTAAATGTGTGTGTGTGTTTCGTGTATAAGAGACAAGAAGGGGGAGAGGACCAATTTGATCCTCCAATCAAATTCAAGTTATAACAAATCATGTGATCAAGGCTTGTCTTATTGATTTTGAATTCAAACTTGCTCACCAAGGGTGATAAGGGTGTTTGTTTATGCCGAACAAGACAAGGGGAGGGGGGACCAACTAATTTTCTCATTTTATTTTGCTAGTGCTTCCCATTTGATTTAATTTCTAAGTCTTGCATGCAAAAGCTCATGTTATAAGTAAACCACAATTAACGCAAGTAACGAAACGAATAACGGTATCTCTGAAAATTATGAAATTTTAAATATTGCCATAAAATGTAAAAATGTGGCTATTGCCAAAATACTACAACGTTAGGCATCCCGGTTCGCTCCCGGAGAGGATTCTCAGATAAAAGCAGAAATACTTCCCGGTTTCACGTAAATATTAAACGAAACTTTAAAAATTCAAATTGCTAAACGAAAACGGCTAACTTATTGGACGGAAATTCTCGGGGTGTCATAGTATCATGCCTTATGCATGCAGTTTCAGTAGTAAGTTTAAGACATAGCTTCAATATCATTAGTTACACTGCTAGTATTAGATTTCAGCTAACAATACAATATGTAGTTTTAATTCAGTCAATAGATAGTTATTTAGTTAGAAATTAGTTCAGAGATAGCTTTATAACCCAGTCAGTAGCTAGTTCAGAAATAGCCTCATATTCATTCAGACATAAATGTGCTATAAGCACTTAGTCAGAATAGATACTCACGAAATCATATCAAGTAATAAGTTAGAACCAGTTAGACACCATGTATATGCATGTAGCCATGTATCATAGTCGCTCAAGATGGACACAGGATTTATGCAGGAAACATCATGCTTATGTTTCATTTTATATTTCTGTTTATGATTCAGATCAGTTCAGTTTCCGTTATCTCACTAAGTCGCAAGGACTTACCATTCTCAGTTTCATGTTTTGCAGGATTGTAAGATGAGACCAAGCTATGTGTTTGATGGGGCGTAATAGGTTAAAATGGTGTAGCTCGTGGGTTAGGTAACGAGCTTCTCATTTCCATCGTTTGTTATCAGTTTAGAATGCCCCAAAGCAAGTCATTATCAATAACAAGTTTTTTATAGTACAAGTCATGTACTTTTCATAGTTACGGTTTTTTAAAGGGGAGTTTGGAAGAAGCCCGTTTACATGTAAAAGTTACGCTTCCGCTTATTTTAATAACGTACTCAGATTCATACATGTTATATGTTATAAATGAAATGAGTTTTCAGAAGTTCATGTTTTAATGTTTAGTAGATATACGATTTCCAGTATATATAAAAAAAATTATGGGCGTTTCAATAACAGGATTCCGAGGTGGATCAGAAGTTCCCTATTTGACAAAAGGGCGTGATAAGAATAAGTAAACACATTAGGTGTGGCGATAAGATACTTAACAATTCTATTCAAACAATCTATTTAACCTAAGCCAATCTCTAACCTAGGGCTATGCCATACGAGCGAGTTTGAGGTGCTGCTCTTGACCAATGTCACACTTGATGCTAACTGCTAAGTAAGGATGAAGCCGTATCACCGTAAAACAACATCCTCTTCTCTTACTATAGTAAGCTAGCGTGCTTCTCTCAAGAGAATGCCTTCACTCCACTCCGCCTTTATACACCTATGGAGAACTATGAAACCTTTACGAATCGAAGGAAGGGGGACTTGAAAACTACAAACGCCAATATTTAACTTGACTATTTTGGTGAAACGTACAACTCACATTGAAATCGATACACTCATCTATGAGCACAATAGACTCGTTGTGAGTATCGAAGTATGGTAGAAGGATAGGGTCAACATGTCTTTCTATCCCTTGTATTCATTTTCTTGTTGTACTCCGTTTGCAGGAAATTTCAATGGCTTACAATCCTTTATATAGTAAAGGAAAACGAAAAGTGGGAATTCTGTATTTCAAATATATCAATTCTTCCCTGATTAAGTAATAATTAAATTAAAAGAATTTTTTTAATTATATGATTTTGAATTAGGTTTTTGTTAAATTTTCCTAATTTGGCAAAAAAAATCTTCAAATTCGTTTTTAATTTGAAAAGTGAGTATAAAATTATATGTGTCAAAAATATAAAAAGGAAAAACGTTAAATAGATGGGGTAAATCTACAATAATACAAGGGTTAAAATACTCAAAACCAAACTTTTAAGTTTTACTCAAAAGAAGTTCTTCTCCCTTCCGGATCCAAGATACCGACATACATCTTCTGTTACCCTCAATACATCGTTCTGAGAATATCCAAGATAACTCTTGGTCCATTGAATTCTAAGGTTCGATTGTTAATTCGACTTTGTAATTAGTTTTCAATTTCAATACTTTAATAAGTTTTTAAATTTATATTATGTAGGAATTCAAGAGGTCAAACCTATATGATGATGCGATGATAATGAAGGTATCGTATTCGATAATCCCTAATCTGTTATTAGCTACTTGATTCAAATAGCAATAAACCAATTATATTTATGGATTCTATATGAGTACGAAAGCTATATGTTTTGTACATTAAAAGGTTTTTCAACATACAACTTATTAGGACACTTTAAGTATAAAACAATTTAGGTGATTGTGATCCTTTTAGGCATGTGGCTCGGCCCTGATCTAAATTAGGTGATTTAGTGTTTGAGTCGCTAAGGTGCCCTTTTTTTAGATAAAAAAAATTATAGTCTTCAACAATACAATTATGAGGAGTTTTTAGTACCTGGAACAAAAGTATAATCAACAGTGTTGTAAATATCGGCTGTGGCGGCCGTTATATCACTGATATATCGCTTAACGGCGGTCAGCCGTTACGTTTTTTCACTAATCGGTCAAAAAAATCGGTTTTGGTCAAAATCGGTCAAAGTCGGTCAAATTCGGTCAAAGTTAATAAAAAACGTTTTTTATTTAGGGTTATATTCTAGATCTGTAACTTTTTAACGCATTCAATAATTCACCTCTTCCACCCTCTCCACCTCCCCACCTCCCCACCTCCGGCGGCTCAACCTCCGGCGACTCCATCTCCGGCGACACCACAAGCAGGTAAGATATTTCTGATTTAAATCTTTAATTAATTAAATATGTATCAATATATGGCATGGGTTAATTACTTAATTATGTTTGTTATAAATTGGGGGGTTCATATCTGTTAATTACTTAAGTAAATCTTCAATTAATTGATATAAATTGGGGGTTCCTATCAGAGTAATTTTGACTTCTGACTTTCTGAGTAATTAATTGTTATAAATCTTTAATATTTGTCTCACCTTTAATTCTGAGTAATTATGTAATACACTAATGCTTGTTTAATTTCAGAGTTCATTCAAATCTTTAATACATTTCTCATTTTGACACCTTAGGATGGCATCTGGATCAGCTAGTATACCATCCGTTGAGTCAACGTTTACCGGTACTAAAAGAAAATCGAAGGAGATGAAGATTAGAAGACGATATAACTATTATAATTATGGTTTTAATGTTTTATTTAAGTTTATTAAACTAGTTGTGGACTTATGTCTTATGGTTTTGTTAGAATATTGCTAATATATATTTTTGTAAAATTAATTCCGTTATAATTAAGGGTCTCCGCCGAGAAACCGATAAATCGCCGCCAAGACCGATTTATCGCTTAAAGGGGGTCGACCACCACGGTACCGCCGAGCGATATTTACAACACTGATAATCAATGGCCTTTATGCATGTTAACTATGAAATAGAGACAACCGTAAATTACATTATGGGTTAGTGTAGTCTCAAATAATATTTAGTTTTCACCAACATACGTAGATCATTTGATGGGACAATAATTCCAGTCTTACTCTAGGCGTCAAGATTGGATAATGTATGGATATTCTAACTTTCTTTTGGATAAACATTAGTTTTCTGCGTTTCATGACTGCACGAAAAGACTATCATTGTGGAATGATGGGGGTAGGGATTTATGGTTTGGGAGGAAGGAGACTTAAAATACTGACACGGTTGGGAACATTGAAATCACGTATGTTAAAAGCACGTCGTGATAAATAATTAGTGCTTAACATTGATCTATCTAACTATCTTCCATCTCTTTG
>BQNB010034702.1:23386-51411 GCA_026074375.1 Tanacetum coccineum
GAACGAGTGCGCATGCACAAAATAGAAATTTAAAAAGAAAATTTACACTAATTTTTTTTTTAATGATTCATTCACAATTGATTTTAACGGACAATGAGATAAGACAACTTCAACCAAATAATCTACTTACTTCACGATAGCTCTCATAAAGATAAACGCACAGGTGAGCGGAGGAATAGGAATAGCGCGAAGCTTATTTCTCCTTTCGGGTCGTTGTTACTCGGAACAACCCTCCTGATACCTACTTTATAGTTTGTTAAACTTTTCAAGGTGAGCCGTACGTCGTAAGAGACACAAATGGAAAGTTTTTAAATCTTTTGTTCGAGTTGGGAACCAACAAGTTCACCGGAAGTTATTATGATAATACCTCAATTGAGAATATTATATTTTGGTATTTTTACCAATTTGTGAATTTTATTTCTTTTTTATGGAAAATGTTTTTATATTTTTGGTTTTTCTTTTGTTTTTATATGATAATTATACTAATAAAAGAAACTGAAAAATATTTTTGTACTTTTTATATTTTTATAGAAGAAAATATTCACAGATTCAACACAAATTTGTCAAACGTAGCGATAATCTTTTTCATAGCCTCCCCGGCAGCGGCGCCAAAATTTGACTCGCTTCTTCTCACCCCTTTTTATATACCAATAAATATAAATACACAACAAGGATCAGAATCCGCGAGACCAATAAAACCGGAAGTAGTATAGGGTGTCTCCGGGTCGTTATGTCCCAACGAGGCTTGAATTGAAAATCGAAAGACGAATTGATAATCGATGTTTGAATAAGACAAGGAATGATTTGGCACTAACACTGATAAGCAAATGCGCATAAAAATAAGCAAAGAAAATAAGCTGGAATAAGAATAAAAGCTAGGAATGGTAAAAAAAACACTTGAAACTTTTATACTAAGACATATATAAACTCAAATAAGCTTAAAACAAATAAAATAAGCTAAGTTAACTCTAAATAAGCAATTTCAAAAAGCAATTAAGCTTAATTAAGCAAGAATAACTCAGCAGTACTAACAACAGTACTACCAGTATTAACTAACAGTACTAACTTGGAGTTTAGTACTCTAATCTTTCACAAGTTATTAGCTGGTGTAATCTTAAGGTTAGTAACTGTAGTTCAATGAACAAGAAATAAAAGCAAATAAGCTAAAAAACAGATATTTAACTAACCCCTAATAAGCCAATCAGAACATAAGAATAAAGACAACTAAGAATTAAACTAAAATGTGCAAATAAACTAAAAAGCTACAAACTTGATACACTATTGAAAAAACTTTGGCAAAGGAAATAAGCTTAAATATATCTTACTCCCTAAAGACATAAGAAAGTGGTATAATCTACTCTAAAACGCAGAGGAAGTCTTAAATAAGGCCGAAAATAATAAAAAGCTGATAAGCTAAAAATAAACCACCAGTACTATCAGTTTTAAAAACTAACAGTACTAACTTGGAGTTATACTGGTAGCTTAAGTTGGAGTGACGTGCAGGAGTTTTAAAATCCCAAAAATAAACTAGCAGTACTAACTATGGGTTAGTACTGTTAGTTCAAAATATCCCTTAAAGTTTTCACAAATCCTTTTTCTCTTTATATTAAGGTGATTTGATCCTAATTTATTAAAAACATATTGTTAAATAACAAAATAGAATACTTATAAACAGATTTTAGTCAAGAATAAGCACTTTAAATAAGCTGTTCTAAAGAAAACAAGGAAAAGAGAAACTTACAACACCCTTGCTCAAAACAGGGCTAAACCAAGAATCTACAAGCTTTAGCTTGCATAAAACAAGCTAGTGGTGTCCATAAGCCCATCCAGAACTGGCTTATCATCCATAAAATAAGCTGTGGTGTATTTGAGAGTGGTTTTCTCTTTAACTACTTAACTTTTTAAATTTACTTAATTAAAGCAGCTGTGTTGAGAGCTTTTTGAACACAAAACAACACAATTGAGAAACTTAACACTTGGAATTGTAAATTGACTTAAAACTACAAGTTCGATAAAACTGTTGAAAGTGAACAACAAAGCTGTAAGTAAAAGCTGTAAATAACTTTAAAGCAACTGAAACATAACTAAGTTATATTAAAAAATTAAAAACTAACCTAGTTGCCTCAAGGCTAACAAAAAGGCTCTAATTTATAGCCGAAGGTCTTTCTTCTTTGGGACCAATTTTCTCTTCTGTGTTTCTTTGAGAGACAAATAGATTAACAATTGTGCTGTTGTTGTGTGAGGTGATTCTACAACAAATCCCAGCCTTCAATTTCTTTTGTGCTTCTTTGGAGTCAATCTCGGCCATCGAAAATACTTGGGAATGGTGAGGGATTGCCAACATGGCACTTATACAGCTGGGGGGTTGATAGAGGAGTGGTTGAAATGATTTTTCTAGGGTGTTGAGTAGTTTTTGCAGGGTAGAAGTATGGACGACATCCAAGTTGTACCTGGTTTTTTTGTTTGGGGCAGGAAAGAAGGCTTTTTGGGTAAGTAGGCAGTTTTGTCCCCATCAAGGTTATAAAACTTGAATGCATCTTTCCCGGTATGCAGATATTTTACCCCTTGTCTTTTTCTTTTATAATACACTTGAGGTTTTTGTAGTTTTATTAGTCCACAAGTTGTATTTTCTTCATTGGCTGACTTTGTGACTGGACTATTGTCTTTTCCCATCCCGCGCTTAGTTTGGGGTCCCGTTTTTGGCTTTCATTTTTTGAATAGATATTCCGTTCCCGCACAATTCAAACGCAAAACATACAAAATACAATGTATCTTTGGTACGCTTTTAGTCTTTTAAGTCCGTTTTTAATGGAAAATGGTATGTGTAATTAAGCACATACCAGTGCCTCATTTTACTAACAGAGGGATGAAATCTGGGCGAAGTATTGACGAGGGACGTGAGACGTTTTTTTGTAAATCACAAGGATGTTTTTTGCACTTTAGTCTCATAATTAAGATACATAAATAATTTAAAGCTATTCTTATCAGTCATCAGAAAAAATACCCTATCATCAGATACATTAGCGGCACATCAATTTTCCCTCCCATACTTTTTTACTCTCATCTCATCTCCGCTCCCTCTCTCCACCAACATCCTAGCTCACTCTCTCCAACCCCCATCTCATCTCGTCACTCTCCAACCCCCTCCCACCGACGTCTCCCCCTCCGACTATCCCCGCCCCTCGACTTCCCGACAATCCCGCGCTCCCCCCCTCCTCCTCTCCGACGTCCTCCAACCAACATTAATCCCACCTCGGCCCACTCTCTACTCACATCCCCCCTCATGCTCCCTTCGCTATCTCCTCGTCCCCTCTTCATCCCTCTTCTCGTCATCTCTCATCACCTCCAACACCGCAACCTCTCATCCTCTTCGCCATCTCCCCACCCTCTTCCCCCTCCTCCAATGCCTCATCGCTCCCTTCACCATCTCCCTCATCTCCACCGCGCCTCCCGTCCGTTCCCCCTCCCGTCTCAGCACTCACACTCAACCCCTCTCTCTCTCATCCTCCACCTCCTTCCCAATCTTCAAACTCTCCGCACACCAACTCTCAGAGTCCTTTCATCTCCTCCCTCCCCATTCCACTTCCCAATCGACCCTCCAATCCCCCCTCTCCACCCCCTCTCGACTCAACGACATAACGCCCCCTCTCCAATCCCCCCCCGACTCTCCACTCTCATCTCTCTCTCTCATAATTCATCCTTATCAGTCACCGGAACTCGCACTGGAAAAACCATTATTTAAAACTTTTATTATTCATAAATAAAAAACATTACATTAGAATTAAAAAAAATACATTAAAAATTAAAAACATCATAAATTAAACATTGCGAGAAACATGTCCGATTAAATCGGCTTTGAGAATTTGATGCGCTTGTGATGCTTTGATGTACTTGTTAATCTATGCTGTTATTCATCGAATCGTAAAAGGCCATCCAGTTGATGTGCTTCCTTCGGATACCATTTGGAACATATCGCCTCATTACGGTATTTTATAATCATATTATGTAATATGATGCATGTATACATAATATTCGTTAATTTCTCTTTGATATACGGGCGTGTGGGAGTGTCTAAAATAGCCCATTGCTTCTTTAGAGCACCAAATGTCCGTTTTACATTTTCCCTTGCCTATTCATGCATTCGCTTATACCGTAATCGCTTATAGTCATCATCGGCCAAATTTGTAACCAAACTTAACAAATGGCACCAATACTAGATATACTATAACCCCCCGTGTTTTAGGGAACCAAGAGCTCATTTTCTTACTAGCTCTAATAGTGAAATGGACCAAGACTTTCCTTAAAACCCTCATTGTGTCTTAAGACTTCCTATACAATATTTGACTAGTCTTATGGGTATATAAATCATTCACTAGTAAGTAAACACATACACACTTCATTTCTTTGGTGAAAACAAAACATACTCTCCCTTTGTCTCTCTCAAAACCCACGGCCAACACCAAGCACCACAAACAACCCATACAAATTTTATTTACAACATTTCTAAGTGTTCCTACATCATTTCTAAGATAACCTAAGATGTTTAGAAGGTTTGATTTGGGGTTTACAAGTGTTAAAGTAAGAAGGTTCAAGATTAGGGTTTTGCTTGGATTTCGGGTTTTCAAGTGTTGTAAGCTTGGGTTAAGAAGCTAAACAAGGGTTTAGATCACATTGTTCATCATCCTACATCATATTAAGGTTAACTAAAAACCTTAATCTCTTTACATTTGTGATTTTATGCATATATGTTGTTTATATAGTATAGTTGAATCAAACCATCTAAAACTATTTACCTTGTAAAAGGATTTTTTTACACTTGTTTATGATTTGGTACACTTTCACATATGATATATGAATGTTATGAATCGTGTTATAAAGCAAGTATATACTCTATATGAGTGTTGTTTAAGTTATATAAAGTATATATAAGTAAAAAGTAGAAAAAGTTACTTATATAAGATTATGGACAAATAAGTATTTAGACACATGGATCTTGTAATTCTTGGACAATACATGGACACATCATAGACTAAGGACCCTAAGTATGTAGGACATGTGAATTTAAGTGTGATAATGGACTTGTAACAAAGTGGCTAAGCTAAAAACCTAGAAAATCAAGTTTAAACATGTTTTTAATAAAAACCCCAAAGGGTCTGATCAAATTCGAATTTTAACATATTTATTTTATATTTTTATAAAATACTACATGTCATGAGGATTACAAAAAGGTAAGAAGCTCGAAAAACCGATTTATAACGAAGGAGATACGACATTTACAAGTTACGCGATAATAAACACGTTTATAAAAGAAATTTTATAAAAACTTTTTAATTTTCACTTCTGATATATAAAAATGGTTATTTTTCTCAGATAGTAAATATTTTTAGGATTCCAAAACATTAAGAATCGTAATTTTTAGATCAATAACGAAGGAGTTATGAATTTCGCAAGTTTACAATAATAAATACTTTTATAAAAATAATTTTATAAAAGTTACTGTTCGTATCAGAGATATTTATTTTGAAAACATCATTAATTAGATAGAAATTTTAATTACGAAGACGTGCTCAAAAGAATCACTAAAAACGGAGTTAAAACGAATAAAATACGACGTTTACGGGTTTACGATAACTAAGTTTATAAAAATAATTTTATAAAAGTCTCTGAACAGTAAAAAAGTACTGTTCACCAAAGGACTCAAATATTGAAAATGTAATATTTTGATACATCGTCTTAATACGAAAGCATAGACGTACGAAACGTGAGAAACGGACTTAAAACGGGAAAGTTACGCCGTTTTTACTAAAGTAATATTTATAAACGATTTTACCTTATAAATATGATTTCGCAAATGCAATTAGATGGTGATGTAGCTATATAAAATTATATATGGTATTAGTTAATCAAAGTGCTTAGTACTTATACGGCCTATAATCAAATTAGGTTGCATTCGGTCATTTACGTGACACATTTTCTGTTATATTGGGATTATCATTAACTCAAGGTGAGTTCATAGCCCCACGTTTTACATTTATAGTGATTTACATGTTTTGGGGTGAGAACCATATGCATATTTTACAATTGGACGCAAGTGGACATTTTACATTACGATTACATGTTTGCCTAAGTAGCGATAACCCTCTGAGCCCATTATCATGAATTGTCAATTACTTGTTGTGAGCGCGAATGTTATAAATTGATCTATTTGGGATTGACATCCCCGTTCAGGTGAGTCATGCTCACTGTGCCAGTTTGCCAGACAACGAACGTATACCATGTCGGATTTAGGATGTTGCGGGTTAGAACATCATCACGGGCAATGTTGGCAATTTATATTGCAACTCATACATGTCGAGCTTCAGTGTCATGAGCTTAGGGAAACGTAATCATATTTTATGATGTTTACATCTATTGCATTATCATGGGGAAATCTTGCGGTCCTACATTATACATTTTACAAACCTATGAATTCACCAACATTATTGTTGACGTTTTAAAGCAATGTTTTTCAGGGGATCAATAAGGTACGAGGTGCAAGGGATACATTGGTGGTTTTGATTTGGATGTCACATTCATTAAAGATTTGGTTGCATTACTTTTGTATAATCGTTATGAACTATAATCACTAGAATCCTTTTATTTTATGAACAAGGGCAGTTTTCAAGCTTTTGGTAACTAATAGTTTTTGCTACATCCAATGTATCAATTAAATGGCTGTATTTAATGGTGCTATCTTAAATATCTCTTGTGCTATTGATCAGAAGTACCAACCCTCAACCAATTATTCTTTCTGTGCGACCAATTGGGGTGTGCTATAGATTGGTAACAAGAGCCAAGGTTATAGACAGAACCAGGTCAAATTTTTTGCTGGACTATATCCGTTTTTAAAAATTGCATTCATACAAAAGGGGTTTTCACGGGACATACATACATACATACATACACTAGTTGTTGCATTAGTTGGTTAGACTAGATGCATTCATGATTGATATACATGTTATGATATAAATGTATATTACTATTAGAGTCTTATATTAATACTTATATAAGCTACTTTTGATTTTCAGATATTTTCATGTCAGATTCAGAGGATTCCACAGTCACCTACATGGTGGTATCCAGTCCATTTGGAGGTTTGTCAGACATAGGATCTCCGAGAGTCGATGGACTACCCATGATGCTAGAGGACCCTTATGTAGAGGCCGCTCTTCAGGCCCCACCATCTCCTGATTATGTGTCGGGTCCTGAGTACCCACCTTTACCAGAGTTTGTTCCTGAGCCTGTATATCCAGAGTTTATACCACCGGAGGATAAGGTGTTTCCAGGTGGGGAGCAGCCACTGCCTGCTGTTGTCTCACCTACCGCTGACTCACCAGGATACATTGCAGACTCCGATCCAGAGGAGGATAAGGAGGATCCTAAGGAGGACCCCACTGATTACCCTGCCGAAGGAGGAGACGATAATGATGATGATGAGTCATCCGATGATGACGAGGACGATGATGATTTGAGGAGGACGAGAAGGAGGAGCACCCAACTCCGGCTGACTCCGTCCCACCACCTGTACACCGTGTTACAGCTAGGATATCTATCCGAGCTCAGACACCTGTATCACTTCCTTCAGATATAGAGGTTGCCAGACTTCTTGCTATACCTACTCTATTACCATCACCACTCTCCCCATGGTCATTATCACTACCTAAGATTCCCTCACCACCACTACCAGTATCACCACCTTTACCTGTATCACCTCAACCACTACCTGCTAGCCCTACTTATCCTTTGGAATATAGAGCCACTATGATCCAGCTGAAAGCCGAGACACCATCTGCTTCCCATCCACTACCATCGAGTACACCACCATCAGGGACACCACCACTCCTACCTATACCTTTACCTACTCCATCACCACCTTTGCTTTTACCCTCTATTGACTATAGCGCAGGTGTTTTCGAGGCTACATTGCCGCCTCGAAAGAGGTTGTGTATTGCTCTAGGTCCGAGATATAAGGTCGGTGAGAGTTCATCTGCTCCCACTTCTAGACCCACTGGAGGCCTTAGAGCAGACTATGGATTTGTTAGCACTTTAGATGATGAGATTAGGCGAGACCTCGAGAGATATGTTGGTTATGAGATCATAGACACTAGGGAGGATATGGTTGAGGACATACAGGGGAAGCCAATAGTTACCGATGTGGCAGAGCTTAACCAGAGGATGACATACTTTGTCATGACTATCAGACATGACACAGATGAGATATATGGGAGATTGGATGATGCACAGGATGACAGGTTATTGATGAGCGGTCGGCTCAACATGCTAGTTAGAGATAGACGTGCTCATGCTCACACTACTTTACTCATGGAGAAAGAGGCTTGACTTTCCCGTGAGACCTAGAGACGGTCAATGGATGCTAGTGACACCGCCCTTTCTAAGGTGAGAGCACTAAGGACTACAGTGCTAGCTCAGTAGACAGAGATTGCAGCCTTACGAGCAGCAGACCGCGCTCGACATGCACAGCTTATGGAGACACTGAGACTGATGAGTTCACTACAGATACATGTGACTGCACTCCAGAGACAGCAGGGACCCACTAGAGGTCTAGCACAGCCTAAGATACCAGAGGAGGTTGGTAGTAGCTCTTAGATTGGTGATGTTGTAGCTATGTTGTTTAGCCTACTAAGTATTACGGGTAACTCCCGACTAGTAAGGCTTTAGGTTATTTATATTTCATTTTGTAACCTAATCGTAACTGAATCAGTCATGTATGGTTCCAGATTATATATGGAAATGATGTATTATGTCATGTCTGTAATCGAATTTATTATGAATGAATGTCGATTTAGTTATATCATTATGGATTGAAATTCGGTTGTATATTTCACTGTGTGTTGTGATCTCACTTTACTTATTGTGTATAAAGTCATGTCCAGTTATGATTTTTACAAAATCTAAAACGGTTATTATATTTTCTTGTGATTTGAAGAAAATGGCACCAAAAGAACCCACCGACAATCAAACACTAAGCCGCAACAACCGCCACCACTACCACTGTCACCAATGCCCATCTTAAGGCAATGATCGCGTCAAGGCCGTTACCTACTGCCGCTTTGGCAGCACGTGATGCTGACAGAAGCATGAATGACGACGACAGTCACAATTCGGGAACAGGTGTTAGAAGAAACGAGTGAGCCGCTCGTGAGTGCACTTACCTAGACTTCATGAAGTGCCAACCTATGAATTTCAGGGGCACGGAAGGAGTTGTCGAATTGACTCAATGGTTTGAGAAAATGGAAATTGTGTTGTGTATAAGCAACCGCTCTGTAGAAAACCAAATCAAGTTTTCCACTTGTACTCTTCTTAGAAGTGCTCTAACGTGGTGGAACTCTCACGTTAGGACTGTTGGTCATGATGTTGCGTATGCAATGACTTGGGCAGACCTAAAAAAGAAGATGACTGACAAGTGTTGCCCGAGGACCGAGACTAAGAAGCTCAAGGCTGAATTGTAGAATTTGAAGGTGAAAGGTACCGACGTGATAGGTTACAACCAACATTTTCAGGAACTGGCATTGCTGTGTGTTAGAATGTTTTCTGAAGAGTCTGACATGATTGAGAGATATTTCGGTGGTTTGCCCGACTTGATCTTCGGAAGTGTAGTGGCATCAAAG
The DNA here is from genome assembly GCA_026074375.1 of Tanacetum coccineum. Classification (NCBI taxonomy): domain Eukaryota; kingdom Viridiplantae; phylum Streptophyta; class Magnoliopsida; order Asterales; family Asteraceae; genus Tanacetum; species Tanacetum coccineum. The sequence goes on from BQNB010034702.1 coordinate 33,055, forward strand.
CCTAAGACAATGCAAGAGGCAATTGAAATAGCAATTGAGCTGATGGATAAGAAAATCCACACTTTTGCTGAGCGTCAGACTGAGAACAAAAGAAAGCACAATGATAACCAACAACAACAACGGCAAGAAAACAAGAGGCAGAACACCGACATGGCTTACACTACGAGATCTGGTAAGAAGAATCCATACGGGGGATCTAAACCCCTATGCGCTAAATGCAATTATCACCACGATGGTCCATGTCCTCCCAAATGCCACAAGTGCAACAGAGTTGGCCATTTGGCCTACGACTGTAGGAGTCCTGCAAATGCTAATGCTAGTAACAATCAAAGGGGCACTAGGGCAGGTCAGAAACCTACTTGATATGAATGTGGAGCCTAGGAACATTTCAAGAGGGATTGTCCAAAGCTGAAAAACAACAACCGTAGTAACCAAGGTGGAAATGGAAATGCTCTAGCGAAAGTGTATGCGGTAGGCCGTGCAGGGACAAACCCAGACTCAAACGTCGTTACGGGTACGTTCCTTCTAAACATCCGCTATGCTTTTGTCTTATTTGATACTGGTGCCGATAGAAGCTTTGTGGCTACTACATCTAGCTCCCAATTTGATATCACACCATCTACCTTAGATCATTTTTATGATGTTGAACTACCCGACGGGAGAATAATTGGGTTAAACGCTAACATTCGGGGTTGTACATTAAATTTCTTAAATCACCCATTCAACATAGACTTAATTCCCGTCGAAATTGGTAGTCTTAACGTCATAATCGGTATGGATTAGTTGGCAAAGTACCAAGCTATCATCGTTTGTGCCAAGAAAATCGTTCGTATTCCCTAGGGAAATGAAACGTTGATTGTTTGCGGTGACGAAAGTGACCGGGGAAACGAGACTCGTTTGAACATCATCTCGTGCACTAAAACGTAAAAGTACATGCTAAAAGGATGTCCTATCTTTTTGGCACATGTTACTAACAGAAGGCTAACTGAAACAAGAACGGAGAAGAAGCGACTTGAGGACATACCGATCGTTCGAAATTTTCCTAAAGTATTTCCTGAAGACTTGCCAGGTCTCCCTCCGACTCGACAAGTGGAATTCCACATCGATTTGATACCTGGTGCTGCACGTGTAGCACGAGCACCTTATCGATTAGCCCCATCCAAAATGAAAGAATTATCAGACCAACTGAAGGTGTTATCCGACAAAGGCTTTATAAGACCCAGTTCCTCACTCTGGGGAGCTCCGGTCCTGTTTGTCAAGAAGAAGGATGGATCGTTTTGAATGTGCATCGACTATAGAGAACTAAACAAGCTGACAGTGAAGAATCGTTATCCACTCCTAAGGATCGATGATTTATTTGATCAACTACAAGGATCCAGTGTTTATTCTAAGATAGACTTGCGATCAGGTTATCACCAACTTCGGGTACGTGGAGAAGATATTCTGAAGACGACAGTCAGAACTCGATATGGTCATTATGAGTTCCAAGTTATGCCATTTGGCTTGACAAACGCACCCGCGGTATTTATGGATCTCATAAACTGCGTGTGCAAGACATTTTTGGATAAATTTATGATCGTCTTTATCGACGATATTCTCATCTACTCCAAGAACAAAAAGGAACACGAAGAACATCTTAAGGCAATTCTAGAATTGCTTAAGAAAGAGGAGTTGTATACTAAATTCTCTAAATGCAAATTTTGGCTTCCCAAGGTATAATTTCTCGGCCACGTGATTGATAGTCAAGGCATTCACGCGGATCCCGCCAAGATCGAATCCATAAAATATTAGGCATCTCCTAAAACGCCACGGAGATTCAGCAATTTTTAGGTCTTGCTGGGTATTACTGAAGATTCATCAAAGGATTTTCGTAGATCGCCAAGCCAATGACCAAGCTTACTTAGAAGAAGGTCAAGTTTGTTTGGGGTGACAAACAAGAAGCAGCATTTCAACTGTTGAAACAGAAGTTGTGTGGTGCACCAATTCTGGCTTTACCTGAAGGAAGCGAAGATTTAATCGCATACTGGCAAATGCTTTTCAATCAAAGGTTTGGGGCGCTGTGTTTGATGCAAAGAGAGAAGGTTTATTGCTTATCATCACACCAATTGAAAATTCATGAGAAGAACTATACGACTCATGATTTGGAACTTGGAGGCAGTAGTGTTTCGCTCTCAAAGATTAGAGTTGCACTATCTGTGATGGGACCAAGTGTACGGTGTTCACTGATCATAAGAGTTTAACCACACATTATATCATAAAAAAGTTGAACATATGAAGGCAGAAACGTCGTTGGTTAGAATTGCTCAGTGATTACGATTGTGAGATTCGTTATCACCCGGGAAAGGCAAATGTTGTTGCTGATGCTCTGAGCAGGAAAGAGCAAATAAAGCCATTAAGAGTTTGAGCCTTAGTCATGACTATTGGTTTGGACCTTCCTAAGTAAATCTTGAATGCTCAGACTGAAGCACGGAAACCAGAGAACATCAAGAACGAAGATGTTGGAGGTATGTTGATTGAAAATTCTAAGGATCTAGAGAAACTTAGAATGAAGAAGTTGGAACCCCGTGCGTATGGAACTCTATGCTTAAATGGCAAGAGTTGGTTACCCTGTTATGGTGATTTTGAGGACTGTGATCATGCACGAGTCCCACAAGTCAAAATACTCTATTTATCCGGGTTCTGACAAGATGTATTAGGACATGAAGAAGCTATATTGGTGGCCCAATATGAAGGCCGACATCGCCACCTATGTTAGCAAATGTCTGACATGTGCCAAGGTCAAGGCCGAACACCAAAGGCCATCAAGATTGTTGGTATAACCCGAGAGACCTTAATGGAAGTGGGATAATATCATGATGGATTTTATCACAAAGCTTCCTAAGTCGTCGCAACGTTATGACACCATTTGGGTGATTGTCGACCGACTCACTAAATCCGCAATCTTTATACCAATGAGGGAAACTAATCCCATAGAGAAACTGGTAAGAATGTAGCTAAAGGAGGTGGTCACGAGGCATGGAATACCTGTCTTAATCATTTGTGATCACGAACCAAGGTTCACATCAAATTTCTAAAGGTCACTTCAGAAGGCTTTGGGTACTAACTTGGATATGAGTACTGCGTACCATCCACAAACTGACGGACAAAGTGAGAGGACTATTCAAATTCTCGAGGATATGCTGCATGCTTGCATGATCGACTTTGGAAAGGGGTGAGTTAACCATTTGCCATTAGTCGAGTTTTCATATAACAACAGTTATCACGCTAGAATCAAGGCTGAACCATTTGAAGCACTTTACGATCGAAAGTGTCATTCACCTATTTGTTGGGCCGAGGTTGGAGAAGTTCAACTCACTGGTCCAGAGATAGTTCAAGAGACGACCGAGAAAATCATTCAGATCAAGCAAAGAATTCAAGCTGCTCGTGACCGACAAAAGAGTTACGCTGACTTAAAGCGTAAGCCGATGGAAATTCAAGTTGGAGATAGAGTTATGCTCAAGGTTTCACCTTGGAAAGGAGTAGTACGTTTTGGCAAACGGGGGAAGCTAAACCCCAGATATGTTGGACCTTTCAAAGTGTTGGAAAAGGTTGGAGCCGTTGCTTACAAGCTCGAACTTCCTCAAGAGCTGAGCAGGGTTCACAATACGTTTGATGTATCCAACTTAAATAAGTGCTATGCCGACGAACCATTAGCCGTTTTGTTGGATGGACTACACATTGATGACAAGCTTTATTTTGTCGAGAAACAAGTCAAAATCATGGATCGTAAAGTTCAATGGTTGAAGTGAAGCCGCATTCCAATTGTCAAGGTTCGATGGAACTCCAGGAGAGGTCCTGAGTTTATGTGGGAACGTGAAGACCAATTCAGGAAGAAGTATCCACATCTCTTCACAGAAACCGCACCGTCGTCATATGCCGCGTCTTAAGCCTTGAGGACAAGGCTCATTTAACGGGGGAAGACTATAACACCCCGTGTTTTAGGGTCATTGTATGTCGTCAATAAATTCACTATTTATTATTAGTATTGTACGCGTTTGCTTTTAAATTGAAATCGTTAAGTTAAATCGCGTAAGCTAAAAATTATCGTTCAATATGAACGGGCATCAAACAATTAAATGTTTACATCAAGCAAGTGTTAAGTAATTATTTTGAGGATCATTATTAACTTTGTTTTTTTTATTTTTATTGGTTACGTAAAGTGTTTACGTTTCGCGATAAAATACGTTTAGGCATTCCCGAAACCACCAAAACTTTTCTACGCTTCAACAAATACCCACAGTTGTACCCAATACTCAAAATTTACAAAATTTCATCATATATATCTATATATGGACGGATACAATGAGATAGGAACCAAAGATATTATCTAGTTAAACACCTTCCTTGAAATCATAGGATAACTTCCATTTTAGGGAACCAAGAGCTCATTTTCTTACTAGCTCTAATAGTGAAATGGACCAAGACTTTCCTTAAAACCCTTACTGTGTCTTAAGACTTCCTATACAATATTTGACTAGTCTTATGGGTATATAAAGCATTCACTAGTAAGTAAACACATACACACTTCATTTCTTTGGTGAAAACAAAACATACTCTCCCTTTGTCTCTCTCAAAACCCATGGCCAACACCAAGCACCACAAACAACCCATACAAATTTTATTTACAACATTTCTAAGTGTTTAGAAGGTTTGATTTGGGGTTTACAAGTGTTAAAGTAAGAAGGTTCAAGATTAGGGTTTTGCTTGGATTTAGGGTTTTCAAGTGTTGTAAACTTGGGTTAAGTAGCTAAACAAGGGTTTAGATCACATTGGTCATCATCCTACATCATATTAAGGCTATCTAAAAACATTAATCTCTTTACATTTGTGATTTTATGCATATATGATGTTTATATAGTTAATCACCATCTAAGAACTTATTTACTTGTAAAATGGATTTTTACACTTGTTTATGATTTGGTACACTTTCACATATGATATATGGATGTTATGGATCATGTTATAAAGCAACTATATACTCTATATGAGTGTTGGTTAAGTTATATAAAGTATATATAAGTAAAAAGTAGAAAAAGTTACTAATATAAGATTATGGACAAATAAGTATTTAGACACATGGCTCTTGTGATTCTTGGACAATACATGGACAAATCATGGACTAAGGACCCTAAGTATGTATGACATGTGAAGTTAAGTGTGATAATGGACTTGTAACAAAGTGGCTAAGCTAAAAACCTAGAAAATCAAGTTTAAACATGTTTTTAATAAAAACCCCAAAGGGTCTGATCAAATTCGAATTTTAACATATTTATTTTATATTTTTATAAAATACTACATGTCATGAGGATTCCAAAAAGGTAAGAAACTCGAAAAACTGATTTATAACGAAGGAGATACGACATTTACAAGTTACGCGATAATAAACACGTTTATAAAAGAAATTTTATAAAAACTTTTTAATTTTCACTTCTGATATATAAAAATGGTTATTTTTCTCATATAGTAAATATTTTTAGGATTCCAAAACATTAAGAATCGTAATTTTTAGATCAATAACGAAGGAGTTATGAATTTTGCAAGTTTACGATAATAAATACTTTTATAAAAGTTACTGTTCATATCAAAGATATTGATTTTGAAAACATCATTAATTAGATAGAACTTTTAATTACGAAGACGTGCTCGAATGAATCACTAAAAACGGAGTTAAAACGAATAAGATACGACGTTTACGATAACTAAGTTTAGAAAAATAATTTTATAAAAGTCTATGAACAGTAAAAAGTACTGTTCACCAGAGGACTCAAATATTAAAAATGTAATATTTTGATACATCGTCTTAATATGAAAGCCTGGACGTAAAAAACGTGAGAAACGGACTTAAAACGGGAAAGTTACGCCGTTTTTACTAAAGTAATATTTATAAACGATTTTACCTTATAAATATGATTTCGCAAATGCAATTTGATGGTGATGTAGCTATATATATAATTATATATGATATTAGTTAATCAAAGTGCTTAGTACTTATACGGCCTATAATCAAATTAGGTTGCATTCGGTCATTTACGTGACACATTTTCTATTATATTGGGATTATCATTAACTCAAGGTGAGTTCATAGCCCCACGTTTTACATTTATAGTGATTTACAAGTTTTGGGGTGAGAAACATATGCATGTTTTACAATTGGACGCAAGTGGACATTTTACATTACGATTACGTGTTTGCCTAAGTAGCGATAACCCTTTGAGCCCATTATCATGAACTGTCAATTACTTGTTGTGAGCGCGAATGTTATAAATAGATCTATTTGGGATTGACATCCCCGTTCAAGTGAGTCATGCTCACTATGCCGGTTTGCTGGACAACGAACGTATACCATGTCGGATTTAGGATGTTGCGGGTTAGAACATCATCACGGGCAATGTTGGCAATTTATATTGCAACTCATACATGTCGAGCTTCAGTGTCATGAGCTTAGGGAAATGTAATCACATTTTATGATGTTTGCATCTATTGCATTATCATGGGGAAATCTTGCGGTCCTACATTATACATTTTACAAACCTATGAATTCACCAACATTATTGTTGACGTTTTAAAGCAATGTTTTTCAGGGGATCAATAAGGAACGAGGTGCAAGGGATACATTGGTGGTTTTGATTTGGATGTCACATGCATTAAAGATTTGGTTGCATTACTTTTGTATAATCGTTATGAACTAGAATCTTTGTATTTTGAACAAGTAAAGCTTCGGGCTTTTGTATGAAACAGTTTGCTAAATCCAATGTATTAATTTTAAAATTGCTTGAGTATAAGGGGGAATGGTCGGATCAGGGGGGATGTAGTATATATCTTGTGCTATTGATCTATGAAGTACCACCCTCAACCCATATTCCGCTGCGACCCAATTTGGGGGTGTTACATATACCCCGTCACAAAGATAATATCCCCAAGGGTAAGTTACGTTGTTGGCCAAAAACCAAAATCTCTGGTTCTTTTTCTTATTTGAGATCGTTTAGTAAAGGGGATCGATGAATAACGTTGATGTCGTTGTTCGACCCAACAACACCAAAAAAGCGTGTCATATCCATAAACCTTATGATCCAACAATCTCCAACAAAGTGAATGGATCCGGACCATGATCACATCTACAATATTGTGCTTTGTGTGCGATTGGACAACCAAACCACTCCCAATATGTACAATCAAGACTTCCTAGAATTCCCGGCAACCAGTGTTTTTCTTCGTTGTTAATAAAAATAATGCCTAAAACGTTATTAATATTTTTTCGACGCTTTTCTTACGTTTTGATAAACACAAAATGTTAAAAACCTCAAATGAAAAATTGAACTTATACAATAATTATAGTAAAATTTTTATTTTGGAAAAGATTAACATTAAATGTATGAATAAATAAATGCTTAATGCATTTTATGATCAAAGGAATTTTTTTTCAACCTTAATTTTTTGTAAAAATGTTACAAACATTTTTATAACTTTTACAAAACATGTTTACATTTAAAAGAACAAAATAAATATTTTGAATTCAAATTTTCTACCTAAAATGGCTAAAAATGTTCCAGAAAATACCTCCCCCTGAAAAAGACAAAAAAGGGAGCGTCTTGCCCTCGGCGTCCCCCTTAAATATAAATAGCAACCCCCTTAGTGATAAGGGCCGACACATGAGCAAGGGCCGGCCAGAACAACAAGCTCCCAGCTTTGCCTATACAAACTAGGGTAGGCCGTTCCCTACTGATTTCTATCATCTTGCACACACACATTCTTATCTGTCTAAATCAGTTTTTTACATTTCTTCTTTAACCTTTGAATCATTAAAATCAAAGCCTTTATTTCCAAGTTATCCAAGCTTATATCCCACAACACAGTGACAAGAGAAACTACTTCCACCATCAAGTCAAAAAGTAGTATAGCATAGATGTGAGTCCTTGTAACAATGTTGCAAATTAGTATAATATCTTGTAAATTATTTTGATACATTAGTGAAGGTGTGTATAATTGTTAGATCGTGGTGATCATAGAAAGGTTAGTTAGATCGTGGTGATCATAAGAAGTTTAGTTAGATAGTGGTGATCATAAAGAGTTTAGATAGATCGGGGTGATCGTGTTAGTGTCTTGGTGAAGTGAAGTCTTGATAGTGCGGTTAGTATTTTAGTCCTCAAAATACAAAAGGTGTGGTAGATTGGTTTTAGATAGGATTAGAACTCGACATTTGACTTAGTGTCGGAAATCGGTGTAAGCTTAGTTGTGTACGGTTTTCTCCGCCTAAAGGGAGCTTGTTGACATAGTGAAGAAAACTCTCGAGTTTGGTGCTCGGGGAGTGGAGTAGGGCGAAGAGGTGCTTCGTTACCGAACCACTATAAATCCTTGTGTTGTGGTTTGATCTTTCTAACTCTCATCTCTTGTCTTGCATATTTATTTCATATCTTGTTATCACTTATTTATTTAGTTGTATTGTTCATATTGTGCACATATTGAATTCACATAAAGTCGAACTAAGTTTTTATAAACAAACCATACATTAAACCAAAAAGCGGTAAACTATTCAACCCCCTTCTAGTTTTCCACAATTGGTATCAGAAGCCACGTCAAACAAGATTTTTAAAATAAATTGTATTTTAAAACTTGAATCGATCTATGGAATCGAAAAAATATTTAGAAGGGCAATCTATGCAAAGACCACCACTATTTGAAAGTGATGGATTTATTTATTGGAAAAATAGATTCGAAACTTATGTGAAATCAAAAGATCTAGATCTTTGGCATATTATTACCTATGGTGATTTTCCTCCCGTTCAAAATAATTCCGAAACTAAAAAGGATGAAATTGTACCATTTGACAAACAAAGCGATGATCTCAAAAAGAAACTTGCTAAAAATAATGAAGCTAAAGTGGTTATTTATAATGCTTTGCCACGTAAAGAATACGAAATAATTTTTATGTGTAAAACCGCAAAAGAAATTTGGGATATTTTATTAATCACTCACCAAGGTAATAGTCAAGTCAAAGATAATAAAATAGATCTTCTTGTTCAACAATATGAACAATTTACGATTTCAGAAGAGGAATTGATAGATAATGGATTTGCTAGATTTAACACTATTATTACTAGTGTAAAATCACTTGATGAAGGTTTTTCTAGAAAGAATTATGTTAGAAAATTTCTTAGGGCACTTCATCCTAAATGGCGCCCAAAGGTTACGGCTATTGAAGAGTTGAAAGATTTGACATCACTATCACTCGACGAACTTATTGGAAACTTGAAAGTTTATGAAGTGATAATAAAGAAATATTCCCAAATGGTCAAAGGCAAAAGAGAACAAAGTAGATCTCTTGCCTTAAAGGCTAAAAAGGAATCTAGTGATGAAGACAGCTCGACCTCCGAAAGTGAATACGAAGAATACGCCATGGCCATGAAAGAATTCAAAAAAAAAATCAAAAGACGAGGAAGATTCGTAAGACAGCCACTAGATGTGTTGAAAACGTAGAGGGGGTGAATACGTTTCCGATTAAAATCTTAAATCTTTTGCATCAGATACCCGAACAACCGTGACTTAATTTGAAACGTAACAAATATAGTCTATGACTATATGAACAATAGAAAACATAAAATAAGCACGTAGTCACAACGCAATCATAAACATCAAGTCACAACAAAATCATGAGCATAAAATAAATAAAGAGAGATAAAATAGAGAGCAAACCGAACACGATGATTTATAGTGGTTCAGTCATGGAGCTCCTCTCCGCCTTACTCCACTCCTCGAGTACCCAACTCGAGAGTTACTTCACTAGATCAATAAGCTCCCTTCTCGGCGAAGAAAACCTTACACAACGTCGCTTTCACTTTTTCCGGTACAAAGCTAAATACCGAGTTCTTACACACCGGGTAGAACCAACCCATCGTCGCTTACACTTTATCTAAAACCCATATTCTAACTCACTAGAAATAACCCATATAACCTCTACATATTACATGGTGTTTGATTTATAAATAAAAATGAATGAATGATGATCTAAAAGAACTTCCATTGATGGGAAGTCTTCAAATGGATGAATGACATGAGATCTCTAGTCTTGTAGATCTTCTTATGTATATGCTTGATGATGGATGGAAATGGCAAGAACTCTTGCTTCGGTGGATGTGGATGGCAAGATCTCGATGCTTGATTCGGTGAATCATTTCGGGTGTATGCTTACAACAAAATGAGAGTTAGATGCATTATGATCATGGGGTTTTATGGATGCATTCTTACAGATCTATATGTGTGAAAAATGGTGGAGAAAGTGTGTTAAAAGTGGTGAAAAATGAATTGAAAAGGCTCCTCTATTTATAGGAAAAAGCTGAACAGAACCGGCAACACTGTAGCAATGGAACCGGCTTGTAAATCAAAGGAAACCGGCGACGCTCCAATGAAACCAGCTACTGTACATCCGACTAAAAAATCTTTTGTAATCTTTGAGAGATTTTGTAATCTTTTGTAGAAATCATTTTCTATTTTATTTTTCTTTATTTAACCTTGTATATTTTACAAAAATAAAGTGTGCAAGTTAACTATTGTATACTTGCTAAAATATTTATATAAAAATACTTATAAATGCAAAATGTGAAATGAGGTTTGATCATAATGCAACATAATAAACATGTACGAACATGTGTTGTAACATACGAGGAATCGAAACGTCGAGAGATGTTGATGTATCTTGAGACAAAATATGATTACGAGTAACTTGTGCAATTTACGTTATGTATTACAAGTTACATGTTTGTCATCAACAAAACGACCGAGACTGTGTAGATTAAATACCGTAATATTTGCACTAACAATCTCCCCTTTTATGTTGATGACAAAATATGTAAACGTAATATATAGTAAATGTAAAAGTTACTTGTACCCCAGTAATACCTTTACATTACCTTCTTCGTTTACACTCTTCTCCCCCTTTTGTCGAAACAAAAAGGGTGTGTCCTTGGAGTTTAACTTTATTTCTCCATGAAAAGGTAAGCTTGCATCATCCCTAGTGAAGTTAAAATGTCTACTCAAACGCCTTATGTTGTTGCATCCCCTAGGTGATTGTCCTCAGTTTATTACGGGTCAATGGATCAAATTTGAAAGCTTAACCTACAAAAATGTTAGTTTCATGCAACATATAAAAATATATAACTATATAATGAAGAAAATGACATCTTCCTTTTGGTCGAAATGCAAAGGATTTTCGAAGAGTAAAAATGATTATGAATGCGTGCATGCTCCCCCTTGACGAGTGCTCCCCCTTGTTCGAGGCGTCAAGATACGATTAAAAAGCTACAAAAAAAAATTAGTGTAAAACTAGATTCGTCATTGGACGAGTAAAATATATACAACAAAGTGTATATAAGATGCAGGCTATGAAATCTCGACGGAATCTCCCCCTTGCTCGAGGGCGTCAAGTATGATCCTACAAAACAAAAAAATAGTGCAATAATAGCATTTGTCTGTAAACAAATATGTCAAATACAGCGAGTGTATAGATGACCCAATATGATTCTTGACGAATGCCCCCTTGCTCAAGGGTGTCAAAAATGAACCTAAAAAGGGGAAATAAATGAGGCAAACTTCATTCTTATGCCATATACCGCAAAGTGTATATATGAACCTACAAAAAAAATGTTAGTGCAATATATACTTCGTCTTTCGAGGAAGTCATAATAAAGTGTATATATGATGTAATAAGACTCTCAAAGCTAGAATGCAATATGATTTTCCACACGAAACTCCTAGAAGAGAAAATAAGAAGAATATAATGTCAAAAAGTGTAATCCTACTACTTGCATCATCATGGTTGGTTTTGGTGGCGAAGTTGTTATAGGTTGTAAGGATGTGTTTAAGAATGAGACGCATTTCATTACGAAATTCACTTGGCTTTTGACAAAAAATGATTATGAGTGTTAGGATAAGTGAAAGGTGATTTAACCTTCATGGGTTGAATTGGTTGTAAGTTACTAGTAGGTTGTGGTTATGGTGGTGGTAGCGGAAAGATTCATGATGATTCTTCTTGTAAGAAGGACTCGGTGGATGACTCAATATTGATAGAAGTAAAAAGGTCTTCTCTCTAAACCTTACCTTGTTGGTTGATGAGGCAATTGAGGGGATAGAAATGATGACATTGTGAGTAGTGAAATATGAGGAGGAAGGTGGTGATGACAATGCAAGCAACTAACAATGTATGCTTATTAGTAAAGTGGTGATGATGAATATGCATGAATATCTAATGAAAAATATGAATCAAAGAATGATAAATGTGCGAATGAGCACAAATTAGCTTGATAAAGATATCGATCCTATAAAATTCCAAATGGGTTAGTTTGAAGTTTAATGCAAAAAGTAAGAATATCATTTTGCAACATGATAGTTCAAACATTTATACCAACAAGCACGAAAGAAACTTATTCAAGTATTATTACACGAAAGAGTTAACAAGTAGACATATAGATAGACGAATATGCAATCAAGACACGTTCGCAAATAGACACAAAGATAGGAATACTCTTAAGCTAAGCAAAGAGGAGGACAAATGTTGAAACTAGCTTAAAAAGTCATAGTATGCGTTCGAAACATATTGGATAGTTCTATGAGTTTTAGAAGGACTTAAGAGCTAGATAAGTCAAAACTAACTATTGCGCGACCTTAATACAAGTATAAAGAACCTAATTAAAGAGTTGGATTAAAAAGTTAACTACCCCAAACGGCAAAATGCCTACTGTAGAACCGGCATCGGCGGTTCCATTGGCTCAATGGAACCGGCTTTGCTGCAGATGGAACCGGCCCCTGCAGACAAGGTTCCTCAAATCTTAAAAATTCTAAAAATGTTCCAAATGATTTCTAAACCTATTTTTCGCTTGCGATAGTGATTAAATAGAGTTTCTTGATAATACAAAAGGCTCATGGAAAATATTTATTGCTTAGATCCTATAATTTTCTATTATACCAAACGCTCCTAATTCTATAAGAGAATGAAAGACAAGAAGCATGAATTGCATAAACCAACCGAAAGCATAAATGATTTAGTTTACAAATGAGCATTCAAGAATTCAAACATAAACGATATGAGACATACGAGCATTCATACAATAACATGTTTCAAATAGTTCAACCAAACACAAGATTATGACGCGAAAGGTATGGCCAAAGGAAATAAATGGGCACAAGTTTACTTATAGCATTTGAGTTCGTTTATATCTGAAACACAAGTATTAACCTTGTTATGTTGTTCATTCGCTTATTTGTCGATTTTGGTTATTAATTAAAATAATGCGGCTTTAAAAGGAAGATCCTAGACTTCTACAAGTATACAAAAAAAATACTTTGACATAACATAATAGCAAAAGAGGCAAATAAATCATGTAGCAATCTAATATATGGAACAAGATGCAAATATCATACAAACCATGTTCAAGCATGTGAAAATTAGACCATCATACGAATATATATAAGAAATTAGATTATGGCATTAGGTTAGGTGACATCCTTATAATGTGTGATAACAAGGGGGCTATAGACTTAAGTAAGAATCCCGTACAACATTCTCGTACAAAACACATTGAGATTCGTCACCATTTCCTTCGTGACAATGTTCAAAAAGGAAATATTTTCCATAGAAAAGGTTCATCGAATATAACACTGTTGATATTCTAACTAAACCCCATAAACCGTGAGCTTTTAATTACTTACGTCCACTGTCTAGGAATGATGAAACAAATTAATTCAACACTTATTAAGTAAGTCCTCAATACTATATAATAAATGATATGGTAACTTAAATGTAAACGAGAACAATGAGCTATAAACAAAATTAAAATGCCAAAATCGAAAAATTTGGAAAAAATATTCGTCAGATGGGCGGCCCCTTTAATTCTCAACGGGCGGTCCCCTTAAAATTAAAGGGGTCGGCCACGTGTTTAAGGGGACCAGCCATGCGACAGTAGGTAAAAAAAATTTCATTCTCAAATCTGAGTCTAGGATTCTATTTTGCACAAAATTAAAAATTCGGATCGTTTCAAAAGGATATTTTTGCGTAACCTCGGTTTAGTCAAATCTTAAGATTTTCTTCTTAATATATGTATACATAAGTCCCAATACACTTTAACAAAATCCTTCTTACGATTTTATTTTTATTATACTAGGAGTACATGAAAATCTCGAGTGTTGAATATATTTTGATATATGCCTAAAAAACATTTTTCAAATCATGCATAATGATCTCGCATTTGTTTCCAAAATATATAATCTAATATATATTTTGAAAATCTTGATTGAGCAACATTAAATCAAGGAGCACTTGGATTATTTCTTAGGTTTTCTTTTCTTAGAGTTGAAATAATCGATACTCCACATGTGTTACATATAGGCACATACTAGGGTTATAAATGCAAACACAAGTCTTATTTAAATGTGTTTACAACATATAGTGTTTGTTTAAGAAATCTTAAGAGCATTACAACTATTAGGAGTAATATGACTATTTGTTTAAAATGGTTTCTATTGAAGACTTTATTTTTTCTTCTTGCATGCTTGTCTACATGTTATTATTTGCTAAATGCCCTTAGAGTTGATCATGCTTAAAACAAAATTAGACCTTTGCTTGCCTATTTTCTTGCTTGCTAAATGTTGTAGTCTTAGTTGCCATAAAAACTAGGACTTGTTGCAAAATGACCACAAAACAGTCCACTTTTTTACCATTTCCTGAAACAAAACAAAAACCTGGACTTTCTGGTCTTTTCAGGTGGCGGCCCCCTTAAATCAAAAGGGCAAGTCCCTTAAGATTAAAGGGGCCAGCCATACAATTAAGGGGACCGGCCACCTGAAGCACGTATTTTACTGTTTCTTTCTGCTTTTTGACCCTCTTTCATCTAGACTTAGCTATAATTTCCCTGAACTCACCAACATGCTCTAATTTGACTTTCTAACAATGTCCATCCTTTGTTAATTACACCATTTTCCTAGTATAAATCAACCCTCATCCTTAACATATCTTCCACGCTCATCTTGTCTTCTCCAATGTCTTCTCTCACAAATCTTTACCCAAACCTTCAAGAGTTGCCAAAATATCTGTAAGACCCGTTTAGAGAAAGAAATTGAACTCTTGTAATACATCAAATGTGGATGATGTTAACTTACCCACACCAATATCCAAACCACAATCACCTCCCAATGAACCATCTCACTCAATTTCTCTTGGTGATTCTTGCAACATAAATGTTGAACACACTCCCATTCCACCACAAGACTTCAGTCAAACTCAACTCACACAACCACCATTTCCTCACTCACTCATCAATCTACATGTTGCTAGTGTGCTTCATGCTCAAACTCCACCCTCATCTCAAGGTGACAATCATACTCAACCTCCACTTTCATCATCACCAAGTAGAGAAATGCTCATTGATGACATTAATCAACTCCAAGACTTATCAAACCTTCTAGCCATGCATCTTTCCCAACGTAACACTCCCTCATCACCCTATTCTCCAAACTTGCCTCACACCCTCAACTTAAATCAAGTTGAACAACATGTTGGCTATTGTCCTTGTTGCATCTTTAACCAAAAATAATTTATAGCCTTGAGTGAAGATCTTAATTGGATTGAATTTCTTCTCACTCGTCCACAACCACCAATCCAAGTCCAACGAGATTACCCTCCAACAACCACCTTCGCTCCAAACTCTCCACCAACAACCAACTAAGCATATTACATGCTTACCTTTTCTCGCTTTTAAATAAATGTCTAACCCACTCCTTTTGCAAGCAAGTCCAATGGTTTTCTATAGCAATTTAGGCAAATTAGTACCTTTGTAGTTTCCATTTATGTAGAATGTATTATTATGCTTCAAGTATAATATCTAGATTTGATGAATGCATGATGTATGATTGTGTTTTAAACATAATTTCTATGATTCAATAAATGACATTTTGTTTGATATTTCTTTATAGTTTTATATCTTATATTTTCTTAATATATATTTGTGATGGTTGGTTTACTAAAATAAGTTGACACTTGTCAAACATTATTGATATGTTTAATTATTTTTCCTTTGTCTTTTGCTATATGTTAGAAATCGTTGTCTTGTTATTCTAACTTATTTTTGTAGCAAAGTTTCCATAGCTCGATTCCTTGGTGTCCTCGAATGAGGGGGAGTACAAATCAAAGGGAGCGATTATTCCATTGATTTTACGCGTATTAATCGATGAAGCCTTTTTGATTCTACAAAAAGGGGGAGAAATGGAAATAAAACTCACTAAATACTTGCTTAAAAATAATTTTACATTTAATGAGTTTAGATTTTGTAATCATCAAAAAGGGGGATATTGTTGAAAAAAGTAATGCCTTAAAAAGTTATTAATATTTTTCGACCTCTCTACGTTTTGATAATCACAAAATGTAAAAACACTCAATGTAAAATTAAACGTAAACAAGTAATTAGTAGTAAATTTTCATTTCAAAAATTTAATCACTTAAAGGTGTGAATAAATAAATGCTTAATGCATTTTATGATCAAATGAATTTTTATTCAACCTCACATTTTTTTATAAAAATGTTACAAACATTTTTATAACTTTTACAAAACATTTTTACATTTAAAAGAAATGTTTTATTCAAAATAAATATTTTGAATTCAAATTTTCTACCTAAAAACGGCTAGAAATGTTCCAGAAAACATCTCCCTTGAAAAAGACAAAAAAAGAGAGCGTTTTGGCCTGGGCGGGACCCTTAAATATAAGGGCAACCCCCTTAGTGATAAGGGGGCCGGCACATGAGCTAAGGGGGCCGGCCAGACAAAAAGCTCCCATCTTTGCCTATAAAAACTCGACTGTTCCCTACTGATTTTCTTACCTCTTGCACACATATTGTTTCTGTTCTAAATCACTTTACACATTTCTTTCTTTCCTTTGATCATTAAATCATAAGCCTTTGTTTTCAAGTGATCCAAGCTTATATCCTCAAGTGCAAGAGAAGAATACTTCCTATCATCAAGTGAAGAAGTATTATAGCTTAGTGGTGATCGTAAAGAATTTAGATAGACCGGGGTAATCGTGTTAGTGTCTTGGTGAAGTGAAGTCTTGATAGTGCGGTTAGTATTTTAGTCCTCAAAATACAAAAGGTATGGTAGATTGGTTTTAGCTAGGATTAGAACTCGACATTTGGCTTAATGTCGGAAATTGGTGTAAGCTTAGTTGTGTACGGTTTTCTCCGCCTAAAGGGAGCTTGTTGACATAGTGAAGAAACTCTCGAGTTTGGCGCTCGGGGAGTGGAGTAGGGCAAAGAGGTGCTTCGTTACCGAACCACTATAAATTCTTGTGTTGTGGTTTGATCTTTCTAACTCTCATCTCTTATCTTGAATATTTATTTCATATCTTGTTATCACTTATTTATTTTGTTGTATTGTTTGTATTGTGCACATATTCCATTCACATAAAGTCGAATATAAGTTTTTATAAACAAACCATACATTAAATTTAAAAGCGGTAAACTATTCAACCCCCCTTCTAGTTTTCCACATTCATGACACATGTAGAGCTTTTCAATATCAAAGATAGTGGGTTTCACAAAAAATAAGGTCTAAAGATTTTCATAACAAACGTACAAAAATGTTCAAGAGATAGATGACCAATG
Source organism: Tanacetum coccineum (assembly GCA_026074375.1). NCBI lineage: Eukaryota > Viridiplantae > Streptophyta > Magnoliopsida > Asterales > Asteraceae > Tanacetum > Tanacetum coccineum. The sequence goes on from BQNB010034702.1 coordinate 50,732, forward strand.
ACTTGGCCCATCTGCAACTATTCATCGAGGGCATCTGCAAATATTCCAAAGGAGGAAGTCGCCACAAGGTGGGTTAAAGTCATGCCCATTAAGATTAATGTGTTTGCTTGGAGAGTTCGTTTGGATAAGCTGCCTACTCGGTTGAATCTTTCCTTTAAAGGTATTGATATTTCGACTATTGTTTGCCCTCTTTGTCATGCCTCTGTTGAATCCAGTTCTCATATATTCTTTTCCTGTCCAATGACTCGTCATTTATGGAGGAAACTTATGCGTTGGTAGGAGCTCAAGGACATTGATTTAGCCTCTTATGATGATTGGCATATATGGATTAATTCCTCTCGGCTTTCTAAGCGGCTGAAAGAGATATTGGAAGGTGTTTGTTATGTAAAGTGGTGGTTAATTTGGCGCTTCAAGAATCAGTTGCTTTTTAGTGCTATGAATCCGCGTAGAGAGCTTCTTTTTGATGACTTGGTTCAAATTTCTTTTAACAGATGTTCTAATTGTTGTAATTCTAAACTAAATTGGGTTACCTGGATGAAAAATCCTTATACCCTTTGCTTGTAATTCCTTTCTAGCAACTTGTTAGATTTTATTAATGTAACCCTTGCCCTTTTTGTGTTTTGAATATTCTAATATTAGTCCTTTGACTATTTGACGTTTGTCAGTTTTATTAGAATATG
>BQNB010034703.1:0-35844 GCA_026074375.1 Tanacetum coccineum
ACGTCTCTTTTGAGTCGTTTTCTATGATTATGACTGTTGTACTATGAAATAATACCCCATATTAGCTTCCGCTGCTATATGTCAAAAATAGGGGTGTTACATATGAATACGTCGTATTGGGTTTTCACATATCATAGGTAAAAAGATGTTCAATACACCATATCCATTTTATCAGATACGTTGTACCGGTTCTGCAGACAAAAATGAAAACAGGTTTCCTATTCTTAACCGTTTGACCCAAAACCTTTTTAACAATCAAATTCTTTATTGCAAGGCGAATAGGGGTGTCAAACAATGGTTCAAAAAAGGCATATATCATAAACCCATAAATCTTCTATAAACCCAAACCCTAATTAAAATGAACCAAAAATATACGAAAGGGGGAGATTACCTTAGTTGAATGATGCGAAAGGAAGCTAGTAATGATCGAAAGTAAATGAACGATTTCCCAAACCGCGGTAATTTTTTTAAAGTTGAGAGTAAAAAGTAAGAGTGAAAACTGATCTGGCGTATCAAGTTGGGGATTATGCCCAAAACTCTATACGCCGTATAGGTGTTTATCCAATGTCATATTGGACGGAGGTGTTGACTATTCAATTTTTGGTTAAAACCATTGATACGGCGTATAGACTTCGAGTCTATACGCCGTATCCCGTTTAGGAGACCTTCCATGATAAATAAAAATAAAGTAAACGTACCTTGGCCTCCGCAACTTTTCGCGTAAGCACCATCTTTATAAAACCACTTAGGGTCGAACGGAATGCCAAATGACACATATAAATTCTCAATTATAAAAATTAATGGCATCCCTTTGTGAAAATGCATTTGAAACATGACTTTAATCATATTTTGATATTGTCTTATTATTATTATTGTCTGTATCTGATTTTAAATCATTGAAAAAAACTAATTTATAGGAGAACGAGTTTTTATCATATGTAAAAGTGTAATCTTCGTCATCGGATTCGTCAAATGATATTATGAAATCAAAATCAACCTTTTTGGGATGGTGAGCACTTACCGTGGGCTCATATGAGACTTTTGGTTTAAATGTTAGAGCATTATCGTAGACAATGGCTGGGAACTCATTCTCAAGATCAATGAAGTAGCCAATATCTTTAAAATACCTGACCTTGCCATACGTAGCAGTTTCCCAGTTAAATTCCTGACCGCGCCTACGTGCTTTTCCAGCTTCAATCTGAATATACTCTTCCATAGTTATGTCTGGATTGTCCATCTTAACTTGACCGTAATCGCTAGAAATAAAGACCAATGCAGAACAAACAAACAAAGCAAAACTAGTACATAAAAGCAAATTAAACTAAGAACACGGAATTTAAGCTAATCTAAATTATGCTAAATCTTAAACTAAAAATGTTAATAAAAACAAGAATTAAATAATTTCACTCCCCGACAAGACGCTAAAAACTTGATGTGTCGTTGTGCGTAGGTATTATTTGTTATCAAGTTTTACTATTTATATTTTGCCGCTTTACCTAAAAACAACACTATATGGGCAGTGTGCTAGCCGATCAGTTGTAGCTTCGCTTAGGTAAGTAAGGTGTCGAAACACTAACGAGAGAGATCATTAATCCTTAATCTATCTAGTATTGTTGTTATCTAGCTAATTCCTAAGTAACTATGTTTTATGATACCTAAATTAACCTAAGCTATGTAAGAAGGGGGTGTTATGCCTGAGGAATAGCATGGTTTTTGGCTTTATAAAGACAGGGGTAAATGGAATAACGCACACAAGTTTACAATTAGAAGATAGAGAAGCGGTCAAGCCTAATGTAAGGAAAACGTATTAACCATATTTAATTTAATTACAAGCGTGGTTTTTGTTATACGTGCAATGATTGTTTTTATCTCGTTGTTGATATATCATTCCTAGATTTAGCGGGACTTTTTCCTAAAAACTTGTCATGGGATTCTGTCCAATAACACACATCCGCATAAAGTATTCATGGTTGATTATAATTTATCTTAGGAGACAATAATAGTGATCTTACCAAATCCTAGCTCACGAATACTTTATTAACTTACTGCTTATCGGTTCTTTATATACTAGTAGTCTACTTGTCCAAATCTTGCTCAAGAAATTTGAAATGTCATTTGTAATCCTCAGGTCACCTGCTAGTCTAACTGTTCACTAAACGCTAAGAGCAAGACAACACGTTTATTTATGATCCTATTCTTCTGTTATATAAATTAAAGATATGGAGAGTATCAGGCATCTAGCTCACTCTCTAGTTTGTATCCTATGATCCAGTTAAATGATAGGTCGCATACTAAATACGTAAAAAAGTTTAAAATTTGATATACATAATTTCAACACTCAAGAATAAGTGTAATGATATTAACTATAACTAAACAATTAAATTGTTATAGACATAGGCTATACCTAAAGGTATATTGCCGATATCCATTTGTAAACGAATACAAATACATAGACGGATCGATTAATGTGAACTAACCAAAGGTTTAATGAATGATACCACAAAACCGGAACGATATTTAGAGTATAGGTTTACAAGGTTTTTACATACGGATGATGGGTGATGCAAGACCTTCGTAGCTCATCTTTTCTTCTAAAAGTCAAACTTGGTGGTTACTAAATTAATTAGCCTTCAATAGCCTCCATTGCTTGCCTAAAATTCGTATTTAGGGTTTGTATTTATAGTCATTTGAAATTCGGTTGATACGCCGTATTGGAGTAAGTCAATACGACGTATTGGGGAAACTTGGAGTGGTGACCACGATTATAATATTCCAGAATATTCCATGAATTTATCCTTGAATACGGCGTATGAGATCTTCTGGTTATGCGCGAGTCTTTAAGTCTCGTGGTTTCTTGTGCAAGTTTCAGGCGCTGATTACCCCGTATCTTCTTTGGATGGAGTGACAGTCGTATAGGATAGTCCAGTACAACATATTCTTGATTTTTCATTTAAGTCCAAAATGCCAGCTTTTTCATTATTTGCCTCCCATCATTTATAACAAATAACAAATAGAAAACATTTATAGTACATTTCTATGTATAAATAATGTAAAACGAGCAATAAAGATGGAATAAATGATGCTATAAAATAGGACGTAATTTGATATCATAAAGGTATACTCCTTAGGTTTATCAAGGATTTTTTTCAAATAAATCATTTGAAATTTTTTTTAATGAAAAACGCCTCTCTTGAAAGTAAGAATTTCAAAACTTTTAAAGCAAATCAATGATATTGAATTTGAAGTAAAGAAACTTTCAAATAATAAAGAGGTGGTTGAACCTTGCAAAAAGCGTGATGTGCTCACCAAAAAGGTTGACTCTTTAAAAAAAATGTTTCTAGACTTCTTGATGAAGCATTGAATGTTTCAAAATTCAAAAAGAGTAGCATTGTTTTGGACGATATGTTAAGTCGTCAAAAGTTGTCCTAAGATACGGAAGGTATTGGATTTTTTAAGAATGATAACAACGACTTCCGTAAGTCCAAACAAACCAATAGTTTTTGTGAAAGAAAGCCAAAACGGAAACTCTTCAAATAACTTTGTTAAACCCATAGTACCTCAAACCCATGCACCAATTGTGAGAGCTTGGAAACTACGGTCACCAAGGCATTCAACCACTCGAACATACTGGCTTTGATACACACAACCTCAATTTGACCATATATCTACATTTTACACACCAATTTGGGACCTTTAAACTTATATAACCGAATACTTCTTTTCAAAACTCCATTCAAATGGAAGAAGTAATTCTTTTATAACAACAAAAGTCTTTATTTCTTTAGCGTAGCACCTTCGAAAAAGAAAGAAAACTTCCCTACTAATCAAAGGCTAAACACCTCGGAGGCTTTGGGACAAACTTTTAAAACTCTCATGTTTTTCAAGACAATCCTTGGTCTGCGTTCTGAGGGAGTGACCTGACATAAACTTATGCGCTTTACTTCAAGACCCATTATGGTTTTATTGGGCACATTTTGATAACCACAACGGACCAAGAAACAATAGGTACCCGACCTTGAATTCATATATGTACTTATAGGTGTGTCTTAAATGTGATCTTTACTATTGTTGGATGATTATAATGTGGTTAGATGTTGCACTATGCACCTAGGACCGGGATTAAAAGGATTGTTTTACTTTGTACAAGGCGTATGATGGTGGACATGTCATATTTTGGACCAACCCAAAGGGCAAGGTCGTCGGTGGAGGTAATATTACTCATGTCTCCATTACAATTACCAATGTTGAGCATGTTAGTGGTCTAGCTTTTAACTTGATCAGCGTTTAGGTCAATTATGTGTGAGGATTCGTAGTTAGCTTTACTATAGTAGAGTGTGACTATTAGTAAAATTGGAAAACACTAGCAAAGGACATAGGAGAAATGGATTATATACCTGCAAATTGGGAGATAACTCCAAACAACAAATTTGTCTTGCATCCATGGTGGATATCTCAACGTTTTGGCATAGGAGTTAGGTCACACCAATATGAGGATAGTTCAAAACTTAGCTTCTAATGAGCTAGTAAGGAACTTACCAAAGTTGAGCTTTGAAAGACACTTTTATGATACATGTGGTATAGGGAGTCAAGGTAATGTAAACAATAGGACTAGGAATGAAGTGTCAACTACTAGGGTTATCGGAGGTAATTTCTATTACTTTAATGGATTATGATGATCACTCAAAATTATATTTGGGTTGTGTTTGTAGAGTTAAGGATGTCGTTTAGAAAAAAGGTTAAAATTTTTTGTTTAAAAGACTTGAAAAACCTACATGATTGTTCTCTTGCTTTACAATTATAACAAATCATCGTAGTGAGATTTGTAGATTGTAATTTTGGACTTTTGTTAAAAAAACATGGAATTCTTTAAACAGTCGGACCTGACCCGTTCACTTCTCAATGAAGTGAGATTGTTGAAAGAACACATCGCAAGTTAATAAAGATGAGTCGTGCTATGTTAGACAAGCAATCCATTTTACAAAAGTTTTGGTGTCATGCATTAGATACGAAACTTTACAATTTTAATAGGGTTTATATTAGAAAATTCATTAATAAAACACTCTAATGAAATCCTTAGAAATAGGAAGCCGTCATTAGAATACTTTAGGGTCTTTGGTTGTAAAGTATTTATACTTAACATAGGTGTTAATCTCACCAAGTTCGACCTAAGTCATACGGTAGGTGTGATTTTGTGTTTTTGGATACTCTCAAACTAGTAAAGCATACACAATGCTTAACAAGGAAACAATGATAATTAAGGAATCTTTCAATGTTACCTTTGATGAGAGCTTGCCCAAGCCCAAGTCATCTCCTTCGGTAGAAGATGATAGGATCAATGAACCTATAGTTCAAGATCTTAATGGGTTGTCGTCATTCATTACTCAAAGTTCTTTGTTTTGGACAAAGGCTAGCCTATAAGTGTCAAGAACGCTATAGGGTACCCAAATAGAACAAGTAATTGGTGAGTTGAATGAGAGGACACTTAGGTCTAAGACAAAACAAGCTTAGGATTTTCGCATGACATTTTCCAAAGGCCTAAATTGCACAAGTCTAGTTAAGGTTGTTCATGGTTGACATGCACCATAGGATATTGATTTGAGTGAATGAGGGGTCAAAAGTAAGGGTAGAAGTTTAGAGGTCATTTTTATACACTAGTAGAGATAATTGCGCTCTTAGAGCTTATGTGCTTATGTGTTATGTGCTATGTGCTAAACTTATGTGAAAATCATAGAAGTTAAACAACATTTTTGTTTTAACGAGTGAAGGTAGGAGCCTAATCGCCGTATACAAATCTGAATGGTTGAATATCTCGGATTCTACCTGGTCAACCTATGTTGCTAATGAACTAAAAAATTGATCTACATCTTTGGGGTTTAATAGTGTGGTAATCAATCGCTCATATATTTAAATGTGTAAAATTGACTTATTACAAAATTTCAGGCTCTATTCCCATTATAGGACATGGTAAGATTACAATAGACAAATTCATTACAACTCACCTTGGATCGAAAATCACCTTTATGTGGGATAATTGTTGCATTTGTGCCAAACTTGCTGTTTTATGTGTTGATTTCATGTATTGTATTGGGGATTAGCATGACAAAAAAGAAAAGAACTTTTACGCAAAACATACAAATAACTATATAGTAAAGAAGATTCTTTTGAATTGAACTTCGGTATGGTAATTGCATAACATAAATACTAAAATATACAATTAATAACATGATATGTATAGTTGTCTCGTCTGAGCAACTTATGGATTTTAACTGCCCATACAATATGGTACTTAAAGATATCAAGGTTGAACATCTACACATCGACCTATATCTCTACGATATTATACTTAGCAACACTTTGATATTGTATATTGGATTATGTGTCCAACTTGTGTAAAATATTTAAGAAGGATTAAAATACACATTGAAGTAGGCTTAATAACTTGGACCACTCATCTGAGATCCTAAGTATTTTCGTTGTAACGCAAAAAATAAAGTTATCAGTTCCGAAAATCCAAAATGGTAATCAAGGATCTCTACACAACAAACCTCAATGAGAATATCATGCATGGCTTGACAAATCATGGTGCATGCTTGCATAATTATGGGAGCTAGTTTATGTAACTTGAATCATTCAGTCCAAACTAAAACATCAAACAAAGCACAACTCTCAAACAAGAACAATAAGTACACATGTCATAAACTAGATCTAATACTCATAAGATAAAGTACTTAACCACAAACATCAAGGAACATGATCAAAACTAAAAGGATTGAATAAATACAAATCTCAAACCATCTCAAGGAAGATCTAAGAAGAAAAAGAAAGCTACACTTTTGATCACAAATTCAAAAAAAATAAGGGTGCTTTCAGACAACCAAATTAGCTCTCCCAACAATGTGCTTGACGATAAGATGTTTGAAATTCAAGCGATGACTGACATTCTAATGTAGAGTTGTACCTTAATGATAAAGAAGATGCCCGTGATAATATGATCATCCCTCAAACTCTAAGTGAGGAAATAAGACCAAGGATTGACAACATTAAAGTTCTCCCTCTTGCTATCTATAAGATAGATATGGGAAGATTAAGATTTAGTAGTATAAGATAGGGAATCCCCTAAGCCTAAATCACATTGAGCGTGGATACTCTATTTGTTGTGAAAACACAATAAAATGATCAACTCAATCAAAGACCTTAGAGAAGAAAATAGGGATATGTTCTCCTCTATTAATGAGGCAATAAAACTCATGCTAGCCGTTGCTACCAACATGAGTTGTGTCGTTGAGAACAACATTGGGAAGGAAGAATCAAAGGATAATCTTAAGGAGTAGGATACTTTGAAAGTACTTGATATGGCTGTAGGCTCAAATGTTGAACTTATTATGTGGTTCTTAATAAATTGTGTTTTGCTTATGTGCTTATTACCTATAGCTTGCTCAACAAAAAGTAGTTGGAGTCATAAATAACTATACATATAAAATGAAAAAAAAAATATCTCCAAATGGTAAGCTAACCCATATTAGACTTGAAATGCTATATACTGTTTGTTTCTTGTGTTGTTTTGTGTTTGCTTATTGCTAATTTAGCCAAGAACACCTTCAAAGGTTCGCTCATTGACCCTATGGATCCCCACCTTGGAATACGAGGAAGCACGACTCTAGGAGACTCACGTTACAAAGATTTATCTATTCCACTCTACGAATATATCAAACTTCCAATGATAGATCTGCCTTTTTGATTTGATAGTAAGGGGGTGAAAGGGAACAGCGAAGCCAATGAAGAACGAGCTAAGCAAGAACGGAGGTGAATGCTGTACTAGCTTAGAAATACGGAAGCAAATGGCTATAGGTAGAAATTATATGTCGGTACATTAGGTAGAGACAATATTCAAGCAACTTCACCAAATTCAAGGCCTAACGAAAGACCGCAAGCTATGTCAATGCTACAGTCTTTATCTTCACTTGTTTTGAAGACTTAACACTGGGTGTCATTTTTATACGCTCTTTCAGGGTCATTTAACCCCCTAAATCATGCAAATATGCCCAAAATATGTGCTTAATCGTTTGTTTTTGTGTCTTTAGCACTTAGATGGATTTTGGAGGAAATACACGTAACTTGGACTCAATTTGGGAAAAACAGACAAGAATAAAACTCTATATTAATTTTATTATCAAAAACGCATACAGTGCGTGGAGACGCCGTCTAAAATTCTCGCAACGGCGTCTGAAACTTTTGAGACGGCGTCTGGACTAACAGACCTAAAGAAGCCCTAAGAAGATTCGGCGGGGCGACGACATCACAATTAAAGGGTGATGCCGTCGCGATTGATTTCCTATATATACAAACCCTAGTTTTTAGTTTTAAAGTGTGGAATTCGTAAGGTATCTTAGAGGAACGACTGTTATCAGCTTGTGGGAGAATTTTAGGGTTCTCAAACCCTTTTGTATCCACCAATTACTCCATGATTAATTAAAGTGAAGTTCTTTTATCCTTTAATCTTTCAATATGTCTATGTATTGTTTGATTATTTATTCTTTGCTTTCAATTAACATGCTAGGCTAAATTAATTAGTGTTTACTTATAATTGCATAAAACTTAGTTTGTAAATCCTTTTACTATTGCTTCTTGTTGGTGGTGTGCACGTTAGGCTATAGAAAACTAGCTTCTTTATTGATTGCGGAGACATCTAGGGAAACGTGATTGTGTAGAAAGGATATCATCGCAATAGTCTTCATACTACCTTGCCCTAATATGGTTGATCACCTTTTAAGTGTTTGAACGTGTGTAATATACACTTAGGGGCCTTGTAATACTCTTCATACTACCTACTTGTGCGTTGTCTTAACAGAATATTGCATAGAAAGTGGGTTCGTGTAATCCGCTTATAAATTAGGAAATACTTACTCATTACACCGCAAGAGTGACGGGCAATTGGAATTGGAAGAGCAAACTAAGGAGTAATGCATGATTAAGTGAGCACGTTTGTTTACCTATACAAGTTTCTACATAGTTAGATTAGATTTAATTGATTTATTAACTAATTAGTTTAAAACAAACCCCCCTTTATACCCGAAATTTTAATTGCTTTCTTAAAAATATAAAAACACAAAAATAATCTTACCTCAACCCTTAAACCTTAGTGACATTTAATTCGAACCTACCCAAACTATTCCCCTAGAGAACGATAACAACCCCCCGAGTCTTGCCTATACTAAACTACAACGGTTAGGTACTCTGCCTAGGAAGTTGTAAAACTTCTGCATTTACAACAACCGCATCATGTTTCTAATTTTATTTGCTTTTCGAAATTTTATTTGCCATTATCAAAAAGAGGGAGATTGTTGGTGCAACATTGACTAGGATCTCCTTTATGTTTTAATGATGACAAATAAACGTTCGCAAAATGTAAAATAACAAACGATATCCAAAATCCGGAAAAACGGATTTGTGATTTTGGCACGTTGGGCACGCGTCAGCGCATGGCCAGCGCGCCACTCGCGGTATATGTTTTTACGGATTTTGTTTTGTCGGCTTCCCTCTTACTCGACCTATGTGGAAACTTCAATTAATGTATGTATATGATATTTGAGCATTTGGGAATACTCCATATAAGGTTTAGACTTAGAGAGGAGCAAAAACGAATCCTCTCATTTTTCAACAAAATGCTAACTTAAATATTTTATCAAACGCCTCTAGCCAAGGCCAAAACTTATTTATAAACCTGTATGGTCATATTTTAGACATACCATCAGACGAAAGTATTCATTTGACCTTTATCCGAATTTACAATGATCCTAATCATATAACGGGTCTTACTCCCGTATTGGTCAAGCTAAGTCAAAGGTCACTTTGCGTAAGCGCATCCTTTCCTGTTATGGGATATGCTTTACTTGAGATGAAAAACACTTATCTTATTTGCATCAATATGATTAATGATCAAATCCATTGTTGACCGGATTTGCGATTGATCCTAATCATGTAACGGGTTTGACTCCCTTATTGGTCAAACTAAGTCAAAGGTCACTTTGCGTAAATTCATCCTTTCCCATTATAGGATATGCTTTAATTTAGATACAAATCACTTAGCTTGTTTGAATCAAGATGATTAGTGATCACATCTATTGTTGATTATCATGGATTACAGTCTAAGTGACTAATTGAGTTTGTGGTATTTGGAGGTTAATCATGCTTTAAGTTTTTCTTACCTCCTTACTTATAAATGTTTTACAAACTCACACATGTATTCCTCACATGTACTCCTATACTTCTCCATACAACACTTCTATACCATACTTCCTATAATACATCATTCCTAATCATTTGTTTACCCTTCTTACCCAACAAATGATTATATCCTCCACATACACTAAACACTTCTTCTTCAACCATTCTATGATCACATTTGCCCACTCTTTCCTCTCTTATTAGAAATGTGATTATAAACTCAAATTAATCCTTTGATTTCACACTAATCATCATCATCTTGATACTTCTCATCTTCAAACCATCTCCAAGCTTAAATACTTCTTCACTCTAACCTTCCTTAAATAATACCAACATGGGACAACTCACATTCTCTTACACCATTGTACCTTATGTACTTCTTATCCCCCAATATTCTAACATAGGCTCCTTCACATCACATCAAAACATCTCCACCACATATCTCCTATTCACCTTCTTATTTACAAACAAATTTGAATTTTACATACACACACATTCTTTCATCTTATCCCTTGATCATGCCATTTAATCAATATAACTTACCTCACTCTCTTCTCCTCCCTTGGATTGAAATTCAAATCATAAACAAACACACTTCTCCATCTAGACAAACACATTTCTCTATCCACCCTTGATCATGCCACTTCACCTATCCAACTTACCTCTTCACCATCTCATCTCTACCATTCATTTTGAATATGATCAAGAGGCTCCCTTCTATTACATCAACATCACCTCATGCCAACTCACATAGAACCATTCTTATCCCTTCATCTATTTCATACATGTGTCTAAAACATTTAAATTTAAATTTCAAATATTCCCCCATAACATCTACCCTTTCTCTCCAAGTTAAGAATATTCTTGAATATTCTCTTGTATCCTAACTAGCCTCTCAAACCTTGGTTAGATCCTAACTAAGCTAGTTACATTAGAGAAATACCCTTGTTTGATAGTTTTTTCTCTCTTTTTGATATCAGACAAACAAAAGTCTTTTATATACTTCACAAACGCTTTTATTAAATGGTTGTTTAAGTTGGTTGACCTTGAGTATAAGAATGATTGAAATGTCATATCATGAAGTACAATTAGGGGTTTAACAACTACGGGTATTTAAAACGTCAAAGTCCCGAAGAAAATAATTTGGGAATCTGGCGCACTGACGCGTGTGCAGCGCGCCACTCGCGAATTATTTACCTAAGTTTGGGACTCTTGGCCTATAAATACCCACCCTTTGCCTTTGTATTCGTCACCTATTGAAAACATTCTTTCCTCTCTTTTCTCTTCTCCTATCCTCTAAGTGTTCCAAAATTATCATATTATCGTTCTATTGAAGTGAACACATCTCCTCAAGAGAGCCACACAAGTACCTAATACATACTTGTGTGTTTTATCGAGGGTATTCTTTCTCATACCCTTTCTATTAGAATCGAGTCTTTATGTTAGGTTAGGACTTAGTTCATCTGTCAATCATTTTATCAATCGAGTTGTAAGGGAAGTCTTGTATCCGAGAGAGCAAGCCTAGATCATTGGGGATCTGTTTGGGGTTTGGAAAGCTTCCAAGGGGAAGTCTTTAAAGTTTATAGGTTAAGTCGAATCATGGGTTCTTAGTGGTGGATTCTAAGGGCAAAATACCGTAGGTAGTAACTCTTCTTTGTGAACGCTGATCTTTGTGCATATCGGTGGAGTTAAATTGTAATACGGTTTGTAGTCCACCATAAGGATTATACTAGGAATATTATAGGTGTCGTGGATTCGCAACTGGACGTACGAAAGAACTAAACCCCCTTTCCTGAACCACTATATATCGTGGTCTCTCTCTCTCTCTCTCTCTCTCTCTCTCTCTCTCTATCTAAATCTACTTATTGTTTCTTTGATAAGTAGATCATCACACCATTCGGTTCTTTTGAGACTTGAAGTCTTATCAACTTTGAAGAAGTCAAGAAAACCATATTTACCCTCCCCTCTACGGTTCTACAATATATTTTGTCTTTTAATGTGGGTTAAGGTTTAGGATGTGGTATGGTGGAGAACAACTCTGTTTTGCTATGGTTTTGGGTTGGTGTTTTAAGCTTGTATGTAATGCTTTAGATCTGAATATAATGCTACTTTTATAACTTGGAATGGAAAATACTAAATCCGACCAAAAATTCTAAGTCAACAGATTGTAAATGTGTAAATCAAGACCAAAAATACAACATGTCAATGACAACTGAATCCCATTATAAGCAAATAACTTATGGAAGGCATGATTGTCAAATTCACCACATGATCACACTGAAAAAACTTTATCTCACACTTAAATTGAGTGCGAACAAAGGTATGAAACAACAAAAATTTTGACAAAACATCAGATCTTATAACTAATAGATAAACTGAAACAAACTACGAATAATGATCTAAGAACAAAACATAGTATTTAAAACCAGAAAGACTCAAAATTGGGGAAGTCCATATATCCGAGTGAACAACGTCAAAAAAAGACTTGACCAACCTATTAGAAGTAACAAACGGAAGCCTCACAGGTTTGCCAAGCTGACAAGCATGGTAAAGAACGGGGGGTTTCTCTGTAGTACACGAAATTGAATTACTAGAAAGAATACGACGTAACACCTCACTCTATAGATGTCCAATACGTTGGTGCAACGTATACTAACTGGTGAGAAAAACATGAGATATAGTGGAAGGTTTCGTGACCTGGTAAAGATCTCTAGTAGTATAACACCAGAGAAGAACCCGACGAGTCATAAAATCCTTAATAGAAAAACCAAACGCATCAAATTAAATAGTACAATTATTATCATGAACAACTGACGGACATAAATTAAATTCTTAACAATATTAGGAGTAATAATAACGTTATTTAAATGAAGGGGTCGATGATACGTAAGCAAAATACTATGGACAGAGTTGGTAACGGGTATGGAATAACCATCACCAACCGAAACAGATGGATAAATACACATATTAAGAACATTACTAAGACTGTGAACAAAATCAATAATGTGATAACTCACACATGTATCCATCTTCCAGTTACTCGAAATAGGACTCTGAAGAGTCATGGCATGAAAAGCATTAGGTAAGATAGTCTATTGTCTTGATGGTTGACCCATGTGACCCGAAAGTACATGTTGACCCGATGGTTGAGCTGTCAACTGACCCAGTTGACCTAAAGATGGTTGTTGACCTGAAGTGAACTGTTGACCCGAATGGGCTAAATAATAGGTCTAATGGCCCAAATTTGTGAAATGTTGGTCGGGTAAGTAGAAAATAGTTGGGCCTGCTTTTGGGATTGCATTAGATAGTACACATTGTGGGCCTGTGTTGGATTAATAAAACTAGGTGGACTTTTATATGTAGCATAGCTTAGGCCTAATCTAGAAGCAACCGTATGAAGAGTCATTGCAATTCAGATTCTTTCGTTTTTAGAAGGATCTGGATATTTTAGGTTTTGTAAGTAAAATGAATCACGTTTGTAAGCAGGAACAACCCCACACTGAGATATAAACAAAAACCTGTTTTGTAGCAAGAATCACAACAACAAGATTAACCAAAATATATGTTGACTGGTAATTAAATATACCAATGATCGACTCCCACAAAAAAACGTCGACTGGTTATATAACGTGTTAGCCTTACTATTTTGTAAAGTTGGCGTCTTATACGTGAATTGGACTAGCTATAGACCAATTGCTACATGTAGGGACTATTATTGAAAATGAGGGATAGATAGCTTTGTATTAGGCATATATACCCCTCATGACTCTTCATTATGGGTGTGGATGTTTATTTTCTTTCAATCTAATATTTTCCTTTTATTCTTTCATTCTCACTCTACTTTCTCTCACTAAAACAATCATGTCTTATCTTGTTTATTTTAATCAATCCCGTCCCCCCTCCCCTGAAAAGGTGTTTATTAATCTTACAAGTGGTATCAAGAGCTAACCGGGGGTGTTCTGTATTCGTGTTTGTTGTTTCATGTTTTACATCTTATTTCCAGCTTATTTAAGCTTATTTAAGCTTATTTTCGTGGGCTTATTTCGTCATAAAAAGCCACGGTTTGTTTGATAACAAAGTCTCATCATCCCCTCATGTTATTTCACTCTTATTATTTATCTAAAGGGGTTTTGGGCTTACTGGCTGTGGGGTTCCCCTGCTTAGTTTTATGGCTCATTTCTAGGCTTATTTGAGTTTAGAAACAATGAAATAAGCAACCTCAAAAGTGGCAGCAAAATAAGCAAGGTTTTTATTGTGTGAAATATGACAGGTTATTGGTTTAAACAGCGAAATAAGCAGTTTGT
The DNA here is from genome assembly GCA_026074375.1 of Tanacetum coccineum. Lineage (NCBI taxonomy): Eukaryota > Viridiplantae > Streptophyta > Magnoliopsida > Asterales > Asteraceae > Tanacetum > Tanacetum coccineum. Next base: position 14,529 of record BQNB010034703.1, read on the forward strand.
TTAAACTGCAAAATAAGCAGGTTATTGGTTTAAAGAGCGAAATAAGCAGGTTATTTAAACTGTAAAATTTGTAGGTTTGTTTAAACAACGAAATATGCAGGTTGCTTTAAACTGCGAAATATGACAGGTATGTTTAAACTGCGAAATATGCAGATGTGTTTTAAACAACAAAATAAGCAGCCCACATCAAGACCGAGTCAACTTTGTAATTACCGAGTTGACCGAGTCAAATGAGTCAAAGGTCATCGAAAAGGACAAAATGAACAAGTACAAACTCGTAACTCCAATTCAAACCATTACAACAACAATAATCAACATCAACAGCCCTCGCATTCCAACTACAACAAATCTAACTGCTCTATTCCTAAATCCCTTCGTCACAATATTTCATAACTCCATATCCAATCCTATCCCATTCTCTACAATTAAAATCTTCACAAGACTCGATACATAATGAAATATTAAGATCTCATTTCTTGTTTTGTGTTTAGCAATTAATTTCTAGAACTTTATAAAGATCAAAAACATGAATCCAACCTTATCATTGATCTATGAAGGTAAACCCTCTTAGATATACGAAATTAAAGAATGACTATTAACACTTATTTTATAGTCATTCTTTGTTTTGATTAAAACACATGTCAAACACTCAAGTCGAACCTACCTTAGACCCTTCAAAGGATCTTGCAGCCGAATATCTTGATTTTTCTATGTGGATTTGTGCTTATGGTTGATATAGATAAGACAACAATGGTAATTGTATCTCGGATGTGGTAATAGTTTCAAGAAATGTGATGGATTTTGATCTTATTGCTACTAAGAGTATGTTATGATGAGGTAAATGATGTGTTTTTGGTTCATACCGATTTGTTAGATATATTTTTTGATGTTGCGTATAAAAGAGGGGAGATGAGGGGGTGGATACAACTATGTGTGTGATTAGGGTTAGGCTAATGTGAGGTATATTATAGATTTGTTTGAGTTATATCCCTAATTAGCTTTGGACCGGGTTTTATTGAAAACTATGGGCCGGAAGTTTTTGTGTGTTGGGATGGGGTATTTTTGGCTGAAAATACTTATGAGGTTGATACTTGGGTTGGTATTTGTTGGGTTCGATTCCTAAACCCTTCAGTCTTCAGTAGATTTAAACATAAAATCCCTTAAGTATTACTCAAGCTGAAGTCTTTCAGTTTGAGTCGCTGAAGTTTCTTCAGCGTCTCTAGAGTCAGCTCTTTCAGTCCTTAGAGATTGGGAAGTTATTTCACTCTCTGTTTAATACAGCTGCTACAGAAAACTGAAGAAGTACTCTAGGAAAGAGCTTCGGTCAAGGCTTAGTTGACATATTACAAGCTTAAAAGTTGTTATTCCTTAAAGAATATTTAAACATTTTGTTCTTCACTTCTAGAAGGTTTACAAGGCGGGAAAAAAGATTGCTTTATGTTAGAAGGAATAAAGAAATATCCTTGGGAAAAGGTGCTTCTAAAGTTGGTATAGAAGTACAACAACTTTCCTTAAAGGACTGTACCTGGTACTTCAGAGCACGTCTGCATTATTAAATTGGTTATTCTCAACACTCTTGGATTGCATGACACGCATACTTAGGGTTAACTTAATAAACCCTAATCCCTTTTCCTATAAATTGGAAAAGGGATTCACAGGTAAATGTTAATCTCTTCAAATTAATGTTATACACATTGAAGAGGTTTTTTTATCTCTCAAACCACAAAAACTTGGAATAGAAACTATGAAGCTGATAGCTTCAGTTCTGTCGAAAAAGTTTGTTTTTTAGTTTCTTATAACTTTGGTTAGAGAATAAGTTCGAAGGAGATAACACCCCAATTGTCATTCAACCACCTTGCTATTCCCGAAGCAAAGGTGTGTCATAGTATGCTTTATTTTGATTATAATAAGAATTATACATTGAAGTACATTATGTATTATTTAAAATTGTTCTTTATATTCATTTATATAATTTGTTTTTAAAAACTTACTTCGTTGCCATGGAATATGATTAGTTTAACTTGATAAACCTTGTATCAGATTCCAAGGGACCAATAAGTGGTATCAGAGCCTTCTGGTTTATAAAATCCCTCTAAAAGGATATATAAAAAGGCTCAAAGATTTTAAAATCAAGATCCATCTGAAATGGCAGCAGTAGAAGTACCACAAATCTTGATCCAGGGGTGGCCGTTAAAATGTCGTCCCTTTTGTACTAGGAGGTAGAAAATTTCACCAATGGAAAAAAGGGTTCATGTGCCACAATCCTTGGTATTGAACCTCAATTTGAAGATATCATCAAATATGGGTCTTTTATCCCCATGATAGCTGGTCAAAGGAAGCCAGAAGGACAATGGACTGGAGATGAGAGAAAGGCTTAACATTAGATCAGCGAACTCAAACAGATCTCATCATGTCTGTCCTTCCAGATGACCAAATGAATTCTGTCATAAACTGCTTAACAGCTAAATCAACATGGGATGACCTGATACTGTATCATGAGGGCCCTTTTGATGTGAAAGAAAGTAAGGTCATGGACCTGAAGTTGTGTTATAACACTTTCAAATTCAAAGAAGGTGAATCTCTAATACAAACTTTCAACAGATACAATGCTTTGCTGATTTTGAGTTAGTAAATGATGGCATCAAACTTCCAAAGCTTAAAAATAAATCACTGGTTTTAAATGGGGTTATCAAAAAAAGTGGCTCTAAGTTTCTGCCCAATGTCTTTGAAATCACAAAATCTTGTGAAAGATTTTGAGCTTGCTTTATTTATTCGGTAAACTCAATATGAAAGGAAAACCTATAGACAGTACGTTATAAGACTAAAAGAGCAAATCTCTTGTCATCTGCAACAACTTTGCAACTGCTTCAACTTCTACCTCTTTTTTCCAAGCCCTTTCAAGATAGGTCCTGATGATGAAAAAGGATACAAGGAACAGTCATGAGTACCTGATAGACCTAGGAAGTGAAAAATATCAAGCAAGAGATTACTTTTATCCAGCTCTAAAAGATTCTTCAAGAAGGGTACTCAAAGGTTCAGCAGTGCAAAAGCAACTGACCAAACTGAATGCCACAAATGTGGCAAGAAAGGTCATTTTACAAGAGACTGCTGGTCAAAAGCTTCAGTTCCCTCATATCAATCACCCTTTTAACCAAAACCTCTTAGTTCCTCTCAGCACAAACCAGAACTAAGGCCTACCAAGGACTTTGAAGCTAAATACAACAAAGTCAAGGCTAAACTGGCTCTCCTAAGTTTAAGTGCTTCAGCTTCCAAAGCCGCAACTGTTAAGAACAAAAGCTCTTATCGCTGAAGCTTATGGACATGAGTAAGAGGAAGAAGTGGTCATCTTAGGATGTCAAATGAGATGGTGGAGGTTAAAGTACTTATGGCACTAGCTGAAGAAAATGATGCTTATCTGTCCAAAGATAAAGGTACCAGAGATGGTGGAATGGGGGGTATAAGATCTCCGTCCGAGAATGGTACACAATCTTTTGAAATGGAAGATAATGATGAATAGAAAAACCTATCTAGATTATTTGTGTATCGATCTAAATTATGTATGAAAGAATAATTAAAGAAATGAAATAATATTTTGTCCCAAAACATTCTTAGAGTTAGAGATCTTTGTTTCATGAAATGAATGGTGCAAAGAATAGATTTTTAGTATTTTAAAACAAGCAAAACTTGATTTTCTTTCAATGAGCATGTGTAAACTCTGAGATTCTCCAAGAGATAAAAACTTAACGAAACGTGAGCTAAAAGAGCTAAATAGCAATAACTGAAAATGGCTTAACAGTTCATAACAAAATTAAATCAGCTGTATCAATGTAATAATTCCCTCTCAAGAAGAGAGATTCTAGGAGGGTTTGATCAAACTAACTGAAGATCCCTCCAATTTTAGACAATTAAAAGACCTTAGTCTTTGTAACATTTTTAGCTGATGAAACAATGTGTCCTTTATTCGGTGTGTTGAAAGACCTTGGTTGTCTAAGCCTAAAGGTTTTTTCTGCCAATATCTTGATGGGTTACCCTAGCTGAGTCACAAAGAAACACAATTAATCCTTCAGTTGCTGTCACTGACTCTTCAGTGACTAATCATGATTCAACGGATGAATTTTCAGTCTGTAACACCCCTCTTCCTCCACTGAAGAAGTTGGATGGTTGACTGAACCTATTTCTGGACTAAAGACTTTCAAATCAATTTTGAGGTCAAAATTCACATTCAAAGCTGAAACTTTAAAAAATGTCAAAATAAATGAACCATCCTCCGCTCCTGCTAAGGATAACAAAAGCTCTTTAGCTTCAAAAGTTAACTCAACTCCTACTGGTAAACTAAAGAGTGTGAAAATTGAAGATGATCCTCCTTTAGCTATTGTAATAAAGAACTTAATGACCTAAAATTACAAATTAACAAGAATCATTCATCTTACTCTAGAAATAATCAACAGGTTCCACAAAATGTACTTCAAAAACAAATACAAAACCACAATTCAAAAGAGAGATGTGATTGTGTGGCCCCTAAACAATCTTCTCGAATGATTTTGTTACAAGGTTCTATTTTGTAAAAAGTGTGAGAGAACTGATCACAGAACCTGTGATCATGCTGAATACATTTCCACCATAAACATGTCTCAGCATCTCAAAGTCTGGCTAGATCTTCATCAAGATCTAAAATCCTAAGATCATCAAAACGCTTCTTTCCACCTTGCATACATTGTGGATGTATAGATCATTTATCTAATGAATGTTTATACTATCCCTTTTTAATTGTTTTTTAAAGATTATGTGGAAGTTCATGACATGACACAATATTCATAACATGATTATCTCTCTAGAAAGAGAGATCATCCAAGAATCTTCAACATGCCTTCAAAAGATGTGAAGATCTGTGATAGCTAATTCATACACAAATGATTCACTATGATATTGAATGGTTCAAAAGAGGTGAAGCACTTCAATCCAAAAAGGCTGAAGCTCTAAAATCAACTAGGGTTGAATCATCAAATGCTAACAGATCTAAGACTCCCACTAAAAGGTGGGTTTCTAAGCAAAACTAACCATTCTGAATGTATGTTGTTGCAAGTGTGTGGACATCAGGTGGAAGCCCATATGGTACCTGGACAGTGGATGCTCAAGGCATATAACTGGTGTCAAGAGTTACCTGCACAAATATGTGGAACAACCAGGACCTAAAGTGGTGTTTGGAGATGACTCTACATGCACAACTGAAGGTTATGGCTTTATCAAATGTAATGGTATAGTTTTCACAAAGGTAGCATTTGTAAATGGTCTTAAGTATAATTTAATTAGCATCAGTCAACTCTGTGATGCTAAATATATTGTTTAGTTTGATGAGAAAAGATGAAAAATCTTCAACTCTGACAAAGAAGTTGTAATGATCGCTCCAAGAGTAAGAGATTTATATGTTCTTAACATGACATCTTCTACACAAGAATCTTGTTTCTTTGCCAAAGCTTCTAAAAATCTCAACTGGCTTTGGCATAAAAGACTTGCTCATCTAAACTTCAAAACAATCAATAAACTAGCAAAACAAAATCTTATTATTGGTCTTCCCTCACTAGTCTACTCAAAGGACAAACCATGTTCATCATGTGAAAAGGGAAAGCATCATAGGGTCAGCTTCAAAACAAAATAGACATCTTCTATCAAGAAATGTCTTCATCTTCTTCACATGGATTTATTTGGACCTGTAACTCCTAGGTCCATTAACCATGAAAAGTACACCCTTGTCATTGTAGATGAGTACTCAAGGTACACTTGGGTATACTTCTTGAAGAAGAAAAGTCAAGCACCTGAAACTTTGATGTCCTTCATCAAAAGAGTTGAAAATCAAAATGACATCAAACTCAAACAACTCAGAACTGACAATGGTACTGAATTCAGAAATAACATCCTTATCAACTTCGATGATGAAGAAGGGATTTCTTAAAACTTCTCCTCTCCCTACACACCTGAACAAAATGGTGTTGCTGAAAGGATAAATAGAACCATCATAGAAGCTGCAAGAACAATGCTTTCAGGATTTGTCTTCTCAAAACAATACTGGACTGAAGCTGTAGCCACTGCATGCTACACTCAAAACATATCCACCTTTGTAAAAAGACATCTTAAAACTCCTTATGAAATTTTTCGTAAGTGAATCCCAAACATTAACTTTCTTCATTTCTTTGGATGTCCAGTTTACATCCATAATCATAAAGATCACCTAGGAAAGTTTGATGAAAAAGCTGATGATGGTTATCTTCTTGGATACTTACTAGTTTCCAAGGCCTTTAGAGTCTTCAACATAAGAAGACAGCAAACTAAAGAAACTTATCACATCATATTTAATGAAAGCCCTGATGCTATAAAATTCTCAAAACCTTTAGTTGACAACATCAACATTGCTGAAAATGAAAGATATCCACCTGATGAATATATTCATCCTTATGAGCCTTCTCAAAGGTATCAAACAAACAGCAACGATGTGTCCTTTATAGAACCCTATGAATGTCCTGAACTAGTTGTTCTTGAAACTGAAGTTTTATCTGACCAAAATGGTCAAACTAATCAAAATGATCAATCTGTTCAAAATGATGAAATCTTAAATGATGGTCATTCTGAACATTCCAATCACACCAATGATGAACAAATCATTGATAATCTCCCAAACACTAAATACATTCAGATCTCTGAACACTCATCCTCTCCAAAAGTAGAGGATACTTCAGTACAAGATACAATTCCAATCCCAAATCCACCCTTACCCATTCCATCAGTGGTTACTCTAGCTCCTCAAGACAAATGGTCTTAGGACAAACACATTGAGCTGGTCAATATCATTGGTAATCTAGGGGCTGGAATGCTCACAAGAGCCATGACCAATGAACTCAGTGCTGCTTCAGCTCATGAATGTTTCTTTGTAGATTTTCTTTCTAAAGAAGACCCTAAAAAGGTCTTTGGAGTACTAAAGCATCCTGGATGGGTTGATGCCATGCAAGATGAACTAAACCAATTCGCTAGAAACAAGTTTGGACATTAGTTCCTGCGCCTTATGGTAAAACCATAATTGGCTCAAAATAGGTATTCAGGAACAAAAGGGATGAAACTAGAATTGTCATCAAAAACAAGGCAAGACTTGTAGCTTAAGGCTACAATCAGCAAGAAGGCATAGATTATGATGAAACCTTTGCTCCAGTTTCAAGACTTGAAGCAATTAGAATCTTTCTTGCCTTTGCCACATACATAAACTTCATTGTTTATCAAATAGATGTCAAAAGTGCATTCCTTAATGGTAAACTAAAAGAAGAAGTTTATGTCAAGCAACATCCAGGTTTTGAGAGCAATGAGTTCCCAAACCATGTATGCAAATTGGACAAAGCCCTTTACAAACTTAAACAAGCTCCGAGAGCATGGTATGAAACTCTCTCAACATTTCTTACTAAACACAAGTTTGTAAGAGGTAAGATAGACAACACTCTGTTTGTCTACAAAACTCAAACTGATGTGATTCTGGTTCAAATCTATGTTGATGACATTACCTTTGGGTCTACCAACACAAAACTGTGTAAATAGTTTGCTAAATTGATGACTCAAATATATGAAATGAACATGATGTGTGTCCTCACCTATTTCCTTGGATTTCAGATTAAACAATCTGGAAGAGGCATTTCAATTAACCAAGAAAAATATGTCAAGGGTCTGCTAAAAAAGTATGACATAAATGGTTCATCGGTGAAAACTCTAATGGTATCCCCTAACAACTTAGGACATGATCTCAGTGGAAAAGCTATAAATGAGACTCAGTATAGAGGTATGATTGGATCACTAATGTATCTAATTGCAAGCAGACCTGACATCCAATTCTCAACTTGTCTCTGTGTAAGATATCAAGCAAATCCTAAGGAATCTCACCTTATTGTCGTTAATATAATTTTCAGGTACCTAAAAAGTACTCCCAGTCTTGGTATGTGGTATCCAAAATGTTCAAGTTTTGACCTAAAAGGATACTTAGACCCTGACTATGCTGGATGCAACATGGATAGGAAAAGCACTTCAAGTGCTTGTCAGTTGCTATGAGGCAAACTAGTGTGTTGGAGTGCAAAAAAGCAGCAATCTGTAACTATGTCCTCAGTTGAAGCTGAATATGTAGATGTTGGTAGATGTTGTGCTAACATATTATGGATGAAAAGTCAACTCACTAACTATGACATCATATATGAAAAGGTACCCATATTTTATGATAACACTAGTGCTATTGCAATCTCAAACAATCCAGTTCAGCACTCAAGAACAAAGCATATTGATATCAGAGATCACTTTATCCGAGATCATGTTCTCAAAGGGGAAATTGAACTACATTTCATTCCCACTCAATATCAACTTGTGCCTCTGGATGAGCCAACTTTCAAAAGATTGATTGTTGAACTAGGTATGCTGAACATTGATTCAAAACCTGAAGCTTCAGTACTGCCTGAAGAAACCTGAAGCTTCAACGCTTTCATCCAAACTAAACAAACTTTCATGTTAAATGTTAGTTTAGTTTTTGCATATAGCCTCTAGCTTGCTTAAGTGAAGTAACTGAGCAATCACATATGTCTCATTCATGGATTTGCATAAGCATTTATGGTTTTGTTGCATTCGCTGGAAGATTGATGATGATGAAGATTACAATAATCATTCCAGCATGTTATAACACCAAACCTGAACATAGTCTAGCTTTTTCAAACATCAATCTCAATGTCAGCTTTAAAAATGTGATTTTCAAAAGTAATATTATTTTATTAAAATAATTTCCTTTCCACAAAAGTTGTTTAATTAAAAATATATTAAGAGAGGATATCTAAAAGTTAGAATGATCTCATCTTTCTCTTACCTACTTTTTCAGTTAAATAGACGGTTGTTCACTGTTCTAGGTGTCAGATGCATGCTTTGCTAACTTTTATTAAATACAAAGTTTTAAGCACACTGTGAAAACCAAACCTAAACCTTCTCATAAACTTTAAACCTCAAAATGATAATTACAATTTCTCAAAGAAAAATTTCTAATTTCATCAATCATATAAATTACAACAAACCAATCAACAACTCATTCTCACAAACTATAAAAAACCACACTCAAACAGATCAAATCTTCAAAACCCTAACTATCCATAATGGCTGAATCATCATCACACAATCCCTCCTCACCTGAAATCACTCCCAAAGAAGATTCTGTCACTCTTGAAAAACCCGAAAGCCCAAAGGAGAACTCAATCTGATCTGCAGGTAAGAAAGGAGAACCCGAAAGCCCAAATGAGAACCCTAACTATCCATAGTGTAATTTCATTGTTGGTGGTGAAGGCAATCTCATCAAAGGAGAACTCAATCTGATCTGTTGGGAATTATTCATTTTTGACTTAGTACCGTTAGTGATAATACTTAGTACCGATAGTTATAGTTAGTACTTGACCAGACAAAGTGTTAAGTTAACTGATCAGATAATTAGTACGTTTGTCAGAAGAAAATAGTTCAAGTAAGCGTTTAAGAGATAGGTATCAGCTTATTATGTAGGAAAAGCTATGATATTATATATTTATGCGTTTCTTGTAAGCTGTTAAGTTTATCCTTGGTTATAAAGGAGCCTAATGGCCATAGTTAGAGAAATCAGTTCAATATACATCGCATACAATCATATCTCATTAGTTAGTAATCTGTAATCCCTTTAAAAGATTTACTAGAAATCAAAGTTCTAAGTTTTATTCATTATTCTTCGTATACTATTGTGAGATTCGAAATATACACTTAGTATTTCATAGTCAGTGTTTCTTATAGTCAACCTGTATTTATACAAGTGGCTATCACATTGAAGGCTGCGAAGATCTGCTTCAGTTTGGACTCACAAAAGTGGTATCAGAGCTGTGCGAAACTTGAGTAGAAGAACAACAACAGTTATAAATCATCTATCTTACAAAACTATATCATGTCTGGTTCACAAGATGAAATTTCACCACACCACCACCATCATTATCATCACAACACCAAACAACTAAAATCTCATAATGTATCAACCATCAAAACATCCTATTCTCAAAAAAGGGAGAATACGATATATGGGCATGAATATGGAACATTTGTGCATCCATACTACCCAATCTGGGAAGTTATAAAAATAGGATATTGTCATATAATCAATCACCCACAGTACACAAGGTCAATCAAGGTTCTGCCTCGCGGACTGCAGAGAAGAAATCTAGCCGAGAAAGAGTAAGAAAAAGCTTGGACACTTTGCTTATGGCTTTACCAAAGATCATCTTGCAATATTTCCATAAAATAACTGATGAAAAGAGATTGTGGGATCGCCATCAAAAATCTAATTTGGTGAAATGACGATCAAAAAAGATGCAGAAGTATATCTTAAAGCAAACAGTTTAAAAGAATTCTCTGTATCATATCAGAAGGGCTACATATAAGCTTATGACAGGTTACAAAGTCTTCTGAGGTCAATTAGAGATTCATGGGCAAGGTGTTCACTGAGGCATGCAAATCACAAATTCTTAGATCTCTACCTCTGCGTGGTCTTCAAGTTTCCTTAATCATGAGGACCAAGCTAGGATGTGACGCTCAGATTTGAATGGTCTGTATAATAATTAAGAGTCTTTGAGAATGATTGTCAAAGGCTTACTGCTTCATCCTCTAGCACTGCAAATATGGCCTTGTCTCTGAGAAACACTGCATAGTACTAATGATGTTAGTACCACTTATGTGTTTCTAATACTTCTGTGTTCAAAAAACTACGTATGAACAAAATTCATCATATCCTTACTTGCAAATCAATCAGTTTGCCCTCAATTGGAGCATGCGGCTTGGACAGCTTTGATGATTAGACTTAGAAGAAAATGGACTTGAAAATGGCAGGTGCATGATTTCGTATGAGAATGAAAGTTCTACAAAAAATACTGGTTAGAAAGCTACAATTTGATTGAAATAGGAACCCAGTTAGTTTTTGTTAAAACCAAAGTCGAGTTCGAGTGCTTTAATTGCCACAAGACAGGCCATTTTGCTAGAGAGTGTAGAAACCAGGGAAATCAGATAGAGAGGAGGAGGGTGAGATGCTTGCGAACTTAGCAAAAGGATGGGAGAAGATTTGGTAGCAGTGAAGACTCTAAAGCATTGGTGAACATGTGGACGCAAGGTGGTAGATGGACCAATCACTAGAAGAAGAAGAAGATTTATCTTTGATGGCTTTGCAAAAGATTAAGGTCAGATACAGAGGTAACTTCCTGTTCAAATGAGTGTGTAAAGGTCTTATTGCTAAATTAAAAAAACTATACGATGCACAGAGAGAAACAACTTAATGATGCAAGCATAGAAATAATGGCATATACTCAAGTCTAAAGAAAGTTGAATAACATTAGTTGCTCATCAACAAGGTCCACTTTGGGTATGAAGGAAAAGATAAGGTTTATGAAAAAAATAGGGGATTAGATGATAAAACTGATGTCTAACATACATAAAGAAACTAATTTGGCAGAAGTCAAAAAGAAAAAGAAGATTTAAAAGTAAAGTAAGAAAAATGGCACAACTCTTCTAAAAATATTGGTATAAACTGCTAAATACCCAAATGAGTGCTAATGATAAATTTGGGCTTGGGTATGGGGATCACAGATATGATGGCATTTTGAGTTATGAAAATGAAGTTTTACAAAGTGTATTTATGAATAAGGAAAGTGAGTTAGAAAATCAACCTTTGTATGATAGGTTTGTTTACAGAGGAGGATGTACCCCCACCCATGACAGGGAATTACATGCCATCTGGACCTGATATTGAAATAGATTACTCACAATTTACATATGGTCCAAAACAGTCTCAACCTAGTGAATCTGAAACCCAAACCAGTGACTTTGATACATGTGAATCTAACATTAGTGTAGAAACACCTGAATTTGTGTCTGAACCAGTTGTTAATGAACCTAATGTAGTATGTCAACCAAAAGTCTGGTCTGATGCTCCTATCATTGAGGAGTATGAGTCAGATACTGATGATTATTGTGTGTCTAAACCTACAAAAGAACAGGAACAACCTAGTTTTGCTAGTACTAATAAGCAAGTAAAAACTCCTAGGGAAACTGTTAAGAATCAATTCACACATAGTAAAAATCCTAAAGTTGACAAGAAAGGTATGGGATATGGGTTTACTACAAAAGCATGTTTTGTATGTGGAAGTCTTAGTCATCTTATTAGAGATTGTGATTTCCATGAAAAAAGGATGGCTAAACAAGCTGAGTTAAACAATAGGATGAGAAAGAAGTCTAGTCAAAGGGAGATTAGACCAATTTGGAACAATGTGCAAAGAGTGAATCATCAAAACCAATTTGTTCCTACAGCAGTACTAACTAGAACTGGCAAAATTCCAGTTAATACTGCTAGAGCTAGCGGTACTAATAATGTTAGTACTGCTAGGCATAATTTTAACAGACAGGCAGTACCAACTAATGCTGCTAGGAAGGCTAAAACTGTTAAGCCTATTGTGAATAATGCTAAAGTTAATACTGTTAAGCCTATGGTTTCAGCTTTTAGAAAGACTTTTAAAAGAACAACAGCACTAAGAACAAATTTTTCAAAACAAAATGTTAATACTGCTGAGGTAAATGCAATTAGTGCTGTTGGGGGCGGACAAAGGGAAATGCTGTGTTATTAAGCCTCAGAGGTTACTTGAGACAAAAGGACATTATGGCAAAATATCTCCAAAGACATTAGTGGATCAAGTCTTTGAAATAGTTTAATTTCAGATCCACTAGGCAGACTCAAGCCTAACTAGGCTTGGGCCCCTAAGTGCGACTCTAATCTCTTGTATTTGATGTGTCAGGATTATCCACACAAACTTTTTTAAAAGCACAAAGGGATGATTGATAGTGGAATATGTTCCAGGCACATGATGGAAAACAAGCCTACCTAGCTGCATAATCAAAGACTTTAATGGTGGCCCTGTAGCTTTTGGCGGAAGTAAAGGGTCTAACTGGTTAAAGGTAAATAAAAACAGGAAAGTTAGAATTTGTAGGATGTGTGCTTTGTGAAAGAATTCAGATTTCAATCTCTTTTTCTGTTGTCAACAGATATGTGACAAGAAGAAACAAGTACTTTCACTGATCTGAATGTCTTGTTTTGTCTCCTGAATTTAGTTACCATGGTGAAAATCAATTATTACTTAGAATACTAGACAAAATTACAATAATGTAAGTTTCAATTTAGTGAACATTGTTCCTTCGCGGAGTTTAGCTTGTTTAATTCAAGGCACAATGATGTATCTAATAAATGGCATAGGAGGTTGGGTCATGTAAACTTTAAAAACTTAAACAAACTTGTGAAGGGAAACCTTGTAAGAGGTTTACCTTCAAGATTTTTCAAATGACCACACTTTGTTTTGCTTGTCAGAAGGAAAGTCAACAAAGCCTCCTGTAAGCCAAATCAGTGAGCTCTATAGTTCACTCCTTACAACTTCTTCATATGGATGTGTTAGACCTACATCTTTAAGGAGCTTAAAAACCATAAGACTTATTGCCTGGTTATAATGATGATATTAGCAGTTTAGTTGGGTGTTCTTTAAGAATAAGGTGAAATAGTGAAATACTTTAAGGACTTTATAAGTAAATAGAGGACCAATGAAACTCAAAAGGTTAAAACAAATATAGATGTGATAAGGTACAGAATTTAAGAACAAGGTTTTTATTGAATTCTGTGGGTCAAAAGGGATCAAGAGGGAATACAGCAATGCCAGAACTCCACAACAAAATGGAGTTGCTGAAAGAAAGAACAAGACCCTTATTGAGGTTGCTAGGACAATGCTAGCAGATTCATTTTTTACCTAAACTTTTTCTGGGCTGAAGCAGGTTAGTACTGCTTGTTATGTTCTTAATAGTGCTATTAGTGACCAAGCCTCATGAATAAGGAACCTTATGAACTGGTAGGCTGGTAAAATACCAATCATAAGCTACATAAGACCTTTTGGGTGCCTTGTGTACCATCTTGATACCATTGGGACCATCTGGGCAAGTTTATGGGGAAATCAGATGAAGGGTTTCTTAGTTGGGTTTTCTCTACAAAGCAAGCTGTTCTTTAGGGGCAATACATTTAAGAAACCAAGAGAGTTGAGGAAAACCTTGCTCATAACTTTTTAGAAAAATATACCAATTGTTGCAGGGAAAAGGACAACTTGTTTGGTTTAATCTTGATTTAAAACTGATTCAATGATTTATCATCCTTGTGAGTTCAAAAATCAAGCTAACAAACATTGCCGGTCCACAAGAGAGCTAATCATTAATGTAGGTACAAAGATAATATTGATGTAGGTGATTCTGAAAGAGAAGCTGAATCTGACTCTGGGATACTTTGTACTGCCTTATTTTAGTTTCTTATCTCTTCAACAGTCAAGAGATCAAACATAACAGGTATGCAGGTGAAGCACCTCCCTAAACATCCTGATTTTCTAAAGACAAATGAGAACTAGTAGAAGTCGAATAAGGAGGATCAAGCTTTTTGGATGAAAACTTAAAACACTTTAAGTGGCAAAGAAAAGGATGCTAATGATGCAGCTGAAGCTCTCAGGAAGGAGTTTGCCCAAGAAACTGAGGATTTACTTTTACAAGCAAGAGCTGCTAAAACTAGCAGTACTAACATAGTTAATTCTGTTAGCACACCAGTTAGTACTGCCAGTCCTTATGATGGACTATCCTTCTCTGATCCAACCAATCCTGACCAAGATGACTCAGAAATACCTGCACTTGAGGACATTTATAAAAATCTACTGTTGGTATTTTTTTACAAATTCATCTTTATGATGGTGAGGGTGCAGTGGCTCGACTTTCACAAAATTTAGAAACCTTGTTGTGATTGTTAGTCCTTATTACCACATCAAGGATTAACTCTATTCATCTTAACTTTAAATTCTTGGAGGATCCACATCAGACAGTTCAAACAAGAAGTAAGTGACTAAAAGTACTGAAGCTCATGCTTTTTGTCAGTTATATTCAAGCATAAGGAGAAATAATCATAAGGACTTCCCAGCATGTTATTTGCTTGTTATCTTGTCTCAAAATTGAAACCCAAGAAGAATCTCTGAAAGCACTTGAACGGATGAAAGTTGGGTGGAGGATGCTATTGAGGACGAAAATTGCACAGTCAAGATAAGAAGTTTCGGATTCTGTAGATTTGCCTATGAGAAAGAGGCAATTGGAACAAAATGGGCTTTATAGAAATAGAAGGATGTACGGAAGAGGAGTTTATGGTCAGAGATAAAGCAAGGTTTCGTTGCTCAGGGACATAGGCAAGAGGAAGGGATAGATTATGATGAGGTTTTTGCTCATGTGGCCAGGATTGAAGCCATTAGGATCTTTTTAGCCTTTGCCTCTTACATGGGCTTCATAGTCTATCAAATGGATGTTGAAAAGGTATTGGGGCCCTTCCTTTATGGCAAATTGATGGGAGGTCTATTGTGTTCAACCACCCGGTTTAATAGATCCTTAACTGATCCTCAACAGGTCTTACAAGTAGTAAAAGCTCTCTTATGGTTTACACCACGCTCCCAGAGCCTGGTATGCCTACTTTATTACTTTCTTGTTGAAAGATGGATTACAGAAGAGGAATAACATGACAAGGCTCTTTTCATGAGAAGGAACAAACATGATATCATATTAGTACAAGTTTATGTGGATGATATCATATTTGGATCTACAAAGAAATCTTGGTGTGATGAATTTGAAGCATTAATGAAGAGTAGATTTCAGATGAGTTCTATGGGAGAGCTCACCTTCTTTCTTGGATTACAAGTCAAACAGAAAGAAGATGGTATCTTTATAAGTTAGGATAAGTATGTTGCAGAAATCTTGAAGAAGTTTGACTTCGTCAGTGTTAAGACTGCTAGTACACTAATTGAGACCCAGAAGCCTTTAGTCAAGGATGAGGAAGCCATTGATGTGGATGTACATCTTTATAGATCCATGATTAGTTCTTTAATGTACTTGACTGCTTTTAGGCCTGATATTATGTTTGATTGTTGTGCTTGTTCTAGGGTTCAGGTACTCCCAAAAGACCTTCATCTAAGTGCCGTTAAGAGAATCTTTAGGTATCTAAAGGGCAAAC
The DNA here is from genome assembly GCA_026074375.1 of Tanacetum coccineum. NCBI lineage: Eukaryota > Viridiplantae > Streptophyta > Magnoliopsida > Asterales > Asteraceae > Tanacetum > Tanacetum coccineum. The sequence goes on from BQNB010034703.1 coordinate 30,646, forward strand.
CTAAACTGGGCCTTTGGTATCCTAAAGTGTCCTCATTTGACCTGGAAGCCTACTCACATAGTGACTATGCTGGAGCAAATCTTGACAGAAAATCCACAACAGGAGGTTGTCAATTTCTTGGCAGGAGTCTTGTTTCTCGGCAATGCAAAAAGTAGACAATTATGGGCTACTCTACTCAGAGGCGAATTTGTTGCTGCCTTGCAAATTGCTGTGGGCCAGTTTTGTGGATTCAAAATCAATGTTTAGACTTATGGGTTCAATTTCATGAATTACAAAGATCTGCATGATCAATCGGAACGTACAATATGCATTGTAAAGAATCCAGTATATCACTCTAAAACAAAGCATATTGCAATTAGGCATCACTTCATAAGGGATGCTTATGAGAAGAAACTTATCCAGGTGCTGAAAATACACACTGATGACAATGTAGCTGATCTTCTAACCAAGGCATTTGATGTTAGCAGTTTTAGTTCTTGGTTGTTACTATTGGCATGATCAATCATAGCTGCATATTTTAAGGGGAGGCAATAATGATTTGTTGTTAAGTTTGTTGGAATTTGTTTTGTTTTTTCATTTGTGTAGAAGCATCTTGACCATCAGTGCAGAATTTCAAGAAGTTAATTGGGTTTTCAAGAGTCATTGGGAAGAGATAAAGACGATATTGAAGTATTGTTGTTGCCAAACTTGTTCATTTTTTGGTTGGTACAACTTAGTACCGACAGTGCAAAGTTAGTACCGTTGGGCAAAGATAGTACCGCTATAGAGACGTTGAAGAAAATATCGCCAAGGGTACGAGTGTAAATTGAACGGTTCATTTGATTTTGAGGTTTGCTAAACTATATTAAACCATCTCAATTGCACAGTTCACTTACATAATCACTCTCAAATACTTTCTTCCATACAATCCCTAATCTCTCTCTCACCGACAATCACTAATTCAAACACAATGGCTGTTCTTAAATAGTGCCCTAAGCACAATATGGTTGCTTATTTAGAGAAGACTAAAGGGAATGCTGAGTTTCATGAGGTTATTGATTTTCTTGCATGAAACTCCATTCATCATGCTCTCACTGTAAGTCTAAGTCAAGCTTACTACATATGGTGAATAGTTTTGGTGTTGCAATCCAAAATAATCAACAATGTAAGGTACATTACTGCCAAAGTAGCTGGCAAGCTGTTGTTCTATCTCTGAAGCATCAATAAGAAGTGACCTTCTTTTTGATGATGCTGATGGGATAGATTCTCTACCTAATCAGGCTATATTTGATGCTATACAGCTCATGGGTTATGAGGGGGATTTAACTATTTAACATTTTAACATGATTGTTTTCACCCAAATGGAGGTTCTATTTATACAATGAATAAGGTATTAGCTCAAAAAAGCACCTCTAGGGATTATAATTCCCACTACATTGCCAATGCTATCATTTGCCTTAACATCTAATCAAAATATAATTTTTCTAAAGTAATTTTTGATGGTATACTTAGACATTTAGATGCAAAGAAGAAGTTTGTAATGTATCCACGTTTTATTTCAATCTTTTTAGATAAACAACTAGTGAATGTACCAGTACCTTTAGATCATTTTCCTGTAAATGCTTTGACAAGTAAAGTTTTCTACCCTATTTAATAGTTAAAAAGGGTAACCATTTTTTTGGGGCAAGTCACACCTCTTATTTTGCTTCTATTGTTGGTACAATCTACTGAGGCATGAGGGTGTGCTACTTCAGAGAGACCATCTGAACCACAACCTATACCCTCTCATCCTCACCCAAGTGAAGCCAATCTTGAGCCTCAGTCTGACCCATCACCTAGACCTTCACCTACTCCTCATATTCCTGATTCCATTCCAGAGGTTTCTGGTGGGAATCATAGAGGTCAGTCATCCAGTGATAAATTCCCTTTCAGGGAATGAGTGGGGTGATGACACTCAAAGTATCTTTTGATCTTTAGGATTCTTGTATACACAGGTTATAGATCAAGCCAAGAAAATTAAACACTTGAAGCCACAGATCAAGAAGCTCAAGAAGCAAGCCAAACCTATTATTACACACCACAGAGCTTGGATGAAGAGTGTATCTTTGAAGCAAAGATTGGCAGGAAAGAAAACTTTGAAGGCAAACTGGATGCAAAAGAAGTTCTGTATCCAATAGGGGAGGAAGTCTGCCCAACGGCATGAACCTTCAGTTCCTTAAAGATCCATTGTTGATGAGCTTATATGATGATGAAATTGGAAATATAGATACTGAGAGATGCTCAAGATGTTGGGGCGACAAGAAATGGAGTGAATGCAGAGAAAGAGGGTACAGAAGATACAGTTAGTACTAAAGATGTAGTTAGTACTGACAAAGAAAAGTTAGTACTGATAGATCAAAAGTTAGTATTGACATATCAAAAGATAGTACCGACAAGGATAAAGAAGGTACCGATAAGGAGGAAGAAGGTACCGACAAGGACAAAGATAGTATGTTAGCCTAGATGAAGGTAACTGAAGATCGACTGAGCAAGAAGTGCTACTCCAATCACTTCAACAACCACTCCTACAATGTTTGGAGATGATGAAACTATTTCTCAGGTTCTTCTCAACATGAGCCAAGCCAAAGCAGTTTCAAGAGAAAAGGAGAAAGGACTTGAGCTTAAGGATGTTGAAGAGACTAAGAGACCTAGGCCTACTTCAACTAGATCACTATTGACTTTAAAGCACTATTCCAAGATTGATCAAAAGTAAGGGAAAAAAAAGAAATTAAAAAGGAAGATGAGTCTGATACTGAATTGTAGGAGATCCTCGCAGCTTATATGAAGGACTCTTTTGATCTACAACCGGAACATCGATGACTTCATTCGGCCTTTCTTCAAACACAAATCCCCTACAAATCATCTCTTGATAGAACTCATGAGCTCAAACTCTGGTCTAATAGAGATCTCTCTCGAATCATTCATTCTGCATAAGAAGGAATGTGTTGCTAAACCTTGCTTCTTCAAGATCCTTCTTCAACTTCTCACACTTAGCTTTTTCTTCAGCATTACCAAGGTTTTCAACCAGCTTTCCATTACAGCCGTTTGATTGGTATGATAGTATATATATAATAATTTAGGAAAAAATCAACCAAATACCTTTAGCCAAGGTTTGGTTAAGAATTCACAAAATAAAATATATACGTAACCGGAAGTTTGATTTCCCGAGTCGTTATGTCCCAACGAGGCGTGCAATTGAAAATCGAATGTCGGTTTGATATTTGATGTTTGAATGATAAAGATTTGGAATTAATTTTTCTAATTAAAATGCAAAAGCAATTAAGGAAAACCTAACAACAAAAGCTATTGAAGATTTAAACCTAAAATGAGACGGGAATGTAAAAACGCGAGCTAAAAAAAACTAAATTATCAAAAATTAAACCCTAAAGTGATAAAAATGCTTAACTGTTAAGCAGTTTGAGCTCAAATAAGCTAATGGAAAATGGAAATAAACATAGACAAGTTGGGCACTAAACCTAATAAGCAAATGCAAACAAAGGTAAGCAAGGAAAATAAGCTAGAACAGGCATAAAAGCTAGAAATGGTGAAAACACTTAAAATTTTTATACTAAGACGCAAATAAGCTCAAATCAGCTTAAGACAAAACCAAATAAGCTAGAAAAGGCCTAGACAAACCTAATAAGCTAAACTAACCCTAAATAAGCAAATTCAACAAGCGATTAAGCTAAATTAAGCAAGAGAAACTCAGCAGTACTAACTTAGAGTTAGTACTGCTAGCTTAGAGTTAGTACTGCTAGCTTAGAGTTAGTACTGCTAGCTTTAATAAAACACAATGAAATAAGAAATAAGCAAATAAGCTAAAACAGATATTTAACTATCCCTAATAAGCACTCAGGCATAAGAATAAGCAACTAGAATAAACTATAATGGCAAATAAGCTAAAAAGCTACAACTGATTAACTATTAAAATTATTTTGAAAAGGCGAAATAGCTTAAATAAGATCTACAGTAAACGAAAATGGGCTTAATCTACTCTAAAAAGCTAAGCAAATCTTAAATAAGCAAAAACAATAAGCTAATAAGCAATAATGAACCAACAGCACTAACAGTTTTAACTACCAGTACTAACTTGGAGTTAGTACTGCTAGCTTTAGGTTAGTACTGCTAGCTTTAAAATCCAAAAAAAATGAACTAGCAGTACTAACTATGAGTTAGTACTGCTTGTTCCAAACACCCCTTAAAGTTTTCAAAAATCATTTTACTTCTTAATTCAAGCTGATTTGATCCTAATTTGTTAAAAATAGATTATCAAATAACAAAATTAAGACATTTATAAGCAGATTTCAATCAATAATAAGCACTTAAATAAGCTAAATTAATCTAACAGTTTTAATTAAACATACTACCAGTACTAACTAGGAAATTTGCACAGATCATTTTTAAACTAAAGACTAAGCAAGATAAACACTAAACATCATAAGAAAGCATAAATAAGCAAATATTCAATGGCAAATAAGCAGAAAAATAAGCAACTAAGAGATAAACAGTTTAAAAGCATATAAAGGACAGATTCAAAGCAAAACTAAAATAAAAGACATGAAAACATTAAGTAAGCATGAGCAGGCATAAACTAACATAAATAAGCATAAAAGGACAGAAAATAAGCACTTGTACAGTAATAAGCAAAATATAAAAAAGGAAACTTACTTGATCCCTTGCTCTAAACAGAGATTAAAAGACCTAAATAAGATCTAAAGACCTACCCAACTTATAAATAAGCACTCTACTGAACCCATAAGCACTTCCTTTATTTGCTTATCATCCAAAAGCTGTGGTATATTTGAGTGTGGAATTTTTTGTGACTTTACTTAAATTCTTAGTATTTAAGTTAAAACAAATGACTTATATGATTTTATAAGAACTTAAGATATATTAAGTAATGCTTTTAACAAAGGAAATACAAAGATTCAAGAATTGACTTAAAAACTCCAAATTTGCATTAAGACGAAAATTAAAGTTATAAGACTTGGAAAAAATAAAATTGCATAGAAATAAGCTGAAATTTAACTACGAACTAGATTAAAAAACGACTAGAAAAACGATCCTTTTCTTGGGTTACAATGGCCCTATTTATACTAAAAACTTCCTCCTTGGGTCTTCCAGCTGTGCTTTCTTCTGTGTTTCTTTGTAGAGACAAAAACCCAAGTGTGCTTGTTGTGT
>BQNB010034703.1:39520-51411 GCA_026074375.1 Tanacetum coccineum
CATTCAGGGAAAATTATCTCCAATAAACAAAACACATCAAGGATCCAGTGGAGATACATCATATCAAGCAAAGAGATGGAGAATTCACAGAGGACTTTACGGAAAGATACAAAGCAAAAATCCTGGATGTGGAAGGAGCGCCGGAATGCATGAAGATCTTCGGATTCATGCACGGTATAACCCACCCCGAGCTGATCAAGCGTTAATACGAGAAAATTCTAAGGTCAATAGACGAAATGTACAGGGTGACTACGTCTTTTCTGCAAGGGGAAGTTATCGCATTCAGTCATAGTCGGAAAAAAGCACCCGCGCCGTGGAAACAGCCAAAAGGAGGAAACAAGCCAAATTTTAAGAAGGGTTTTAAAAATAAGCAAAGATCGGATCGGAAGCCAGATAGGCTTTCACTCCTTACGAAAACCCCGAAAGAAATTTTCGCTTTAGAAAAAAGGAAAATTCAAGGCTCCACCACCAATGGTAACTCCTGCGGAAAAAAGGGATCCGAACAAATACTGTGAATTCCATGCGGATACGGGGCATATCATGGATGAATGCATGCAGCTGAGGAAGCAGATAGACAAGATGATCAAGTCAAGCAAATTATCGCAATTCATCAAAGAATTAAAGCAGAGCGACAAGCCAAAGGCACAAAAGAAGGGGGAAATGACCAAAAAAGATAAGCCCCTAGCCATCTTGATGATTCAACCATGGGAGAGGGTAGCCAAACAAAGGGTCACCCAGAGTTTCTCTCCGGAGACAATAATCTCTTTTTCGTCTTTAGGAAAGGAAGACGGAACGGAAGGACCAATGATCATCGAAGCTGAAATAGGAGGGCATTTCGTACACCGGATATACATGGACGGATAAGCATCCTCAGAAGTTCTATACGAACATTGCTTCGTTAGGCTCCGGCCAGAAATAAGAAGCCAGATGATCCCAGCTACCACATCACTCATAGGATTCAGTGGAGAAACCATTTGGCCGATAGGCCAGATTACCCTACAAGTAAAGATAAGTGGACGAAGATCATCCACTTCCGCAAGGATTGAAACTACATGGTTTATCAGGTCCCACCACCCAACACAATGAAAAAATAGCAGAACAATATAAGAAAGATTCGTGCCGACATCCATGGCAACAGCGAATGTAAAATCCCAGTCAAGGAGGAACGGTGACGATACGAAGCAGCAGAGTCATCCCGATGGAATGTGCAATGATCTCCGGACCTAACACACAACACCCCGTGACCAGTCAGGTGTTGGAGGAGAAGATAAAAGTGGCCATTCATCCTGAATACCCTGAGCAAACAATAGCCATAGGATCTACACTAACAGAAAAAGGACGCAAAGAACTATGTGTTTTGCTCAGACAAAACCTGGATGTTTTTGCCTGGAAGCCAGCAGACATGACGGGCGTCCCGCGGCACATAGCGGAGCACCGCCTAAATGTCTGAGAAGGATGTCTACCTATCAAACAAAAGAAAAGGGGGCAAGCGCCAAAAAGAAATAAAGCGATCCAGGAGGAAGTGGAAAAATTGGTAGATGCCAGAATCATGAAAGAAGTCCATTATCACAGCTGGCTATCTAACTCGGTCATGGTCAAGAAACACGATGGGAGCTGGCGAATGTGTGTGGATTTCAAAGATCAAAACAAAGCATGTCCTCAGGAGTTTATCCCTTGCGGAGAAAGATTGAAAGTAGAGTCTCTATGTCTCTTCGGATACCCTCTTCAATGCTGTCCTAGACGCATACAAAGGTACCACTTAAATCAAAATGACAGAGGAGATGAAGTAAAAAATAGCATTCATACACGAGCCAAGGGATATACCTGTTACACAAGATGCCGTTCGAGCCTAAAGAATGTCGGGGGCAACCTATTCAACGCTTAGTAGACATGGGGCGTTCTAAAACAGATTCGGGAGCAACCTGGAAAGTATATTGTCGAGCGACTTGGTCATAAAAACCACCACGGAAGAAGAAATTATCCGAGACATAGCAGAAACATTCAAAACTCACCGGCAAATAAACATGAAGCTAAATCCAAAAAAGTACACCTTTGGAATGGAGGAGGGGAAGTACTTTGGGCAAAACAAAGTAACAATGACGGGCCTAAAAAGTATGACCAGAACATAAGCAGACGCAGTCCTTAACCATAGCTACCGTCCTCCTGATGCCTTATAGATGTAGTACAAAATCTGAACGGGAAACTAGCAAGTTTAAACAAAAATCTGTTAAAATCAGCTGAAAAATCACTACCGTTCTTTAAAACCCTAAAGAAGTACACAAAGAAGAGCGATTTCTAATGGACTCAGGAAGCCGAAATAGCCTTCAGACAGATGAAGAAACTCATCGCGGATCTCCCAATGCTGACCGCACCAAAGGAAAGGCAGGAGCTAATCATATACTTAGCCGCGGCCAAAGAAGCTATCAGTGCAGTCTTAATGACCGAAAAGGGGGCAAGCAAATGCCAGTGTACTTTGTGAGTCGCGCCCTACGAGGGCCGGAGATCAACTACACCCCCATGGAAAAACTGGTGTTAACCTTGCTCAGCGCAAGCAGGCGGCTAAAAAGATACTTCTAGGCGTACACAATTGTTGTAATCACAGATCGGCCGATAAAACAACTGCTGTCAAACTCAGAAATCACCGAAAGGATACTAAAGTGGAAATTTGAGCTAGAAGGATATGACATCCAATACAGGCTAAGGATATCGATCAAAGGACAAATATTGGCGGATTTTATTGTGGAACAACCGAAGGAAGAATCCCCGGATGAACTCATGACAGAACCAGAAGAACTACCGGAACCTTGGACTTTGTTCACAGATGGGTCATCCTGTATAGATGGTTCCGGAGCCGGGCTGATACTAACAATCCCGGAAGGGGTTGAATTCACATATGCCATGAGGTTTAGGTTTGAGGCCACCAAATTGAGCTAGAGTATGAAGCATTAATGAACCGTCTCGCGGATCGCAAGAACAAAACGTAAAAAAACCTTCAAGCCAATACGTAGACACACGAACTTGTTAGCCAACCAGTCAATGGCTCTTACGTTATGAAGGAGTCAGGTATGGTCCAGTACTTGGAAAAGGTAAAAACGCTCACAAGTAACTTCAAAGAATTTTCCATCAAGCAAGTACCGCGGAGCGAGAACAAGAAGGCCGATGCCTTAAGCAAAATTGCATCTACAAGCTTCGCACATCTTAGCAAGCAAGTACTTGCGGAGGAACTAAATGAAAAGTCTATAAATGAGAAGGAAGTCCTCGCTATAGTGGAGGAGGAAGGACACACATGGATGACACCCATATGTAAATACATCACAAAGGAAATCCTTCCAAAAGACAAAAAGAAAGTAAGAGCGGTACGTCGCAAGGCATCCAGGTATGCCGTGATCAATGGAACCTTATACAAGAAATCTTTCTTGGGACAGGCTCCGGTTTTTTCGGACCATTCAGCTAAACTACGTCTTTAGAGAAATACACGAAGGATCTTGCGGCATGCACTCCGGTCCTAGATTTGTGGTCGCTAAGGCTATTCGGATAGGATATTACTAGCCAACAATGCTACAATTCACAGAAACATGCATGACTGCCAAGATCCAGTCACGACTCCATTCCAAGAAATCTGCAAAACAGAACTTAAAAAAACACGCAGCAAAACATCTAAGAAAAAAACCCAAACCAAACCCAAACCCCCATCACGTCTCCGTGGCCATTCTACAAATAGGGGACCGACATAGCCGGACCTTTCTCGGAAGGTCCAGGCAAAGTCAAGTTTTTTATTGTAGCCATTGACTACTTTACCAAATGGATTAAGGCAAAGCCAGTCGCGAGTATCACGGGTAATCAAGTGAAGAAATTCGTATGGGACAACATTGTCTGCAGATTCAGACTACCAGGGGAGATTGTATCGGATAATGGAAAATAGTTTCGTGACAACCCATTCAAAGACTGGTGTGAAAAACTATGTATTCGCCAGTGTTTCGATCTGTGATGCATCCACAAACAAATGGCTTGGTCGAAAGAGCAAACAGAAGTTTGGGAGAAGGAATCAAAGCTCGATTGGATGAAAGAAGCAAGGATTAGATAGGAGAACTCTCACACGTCCTATGGGCACACCGCATCATGATCAAATCAAGCAATGGAGAGACACCGTTTTCACTAACATACGGATACGGACGCAGTCAACAGCCAGAAATAGCATGCCAACACTTCCGGACTACGGAAGTAACATGACAGAGGGAATGACAAGCTTTGGAAATAAATTTGGACCTCATAGAGGAAAAAAGAGAGCAAGCAGCAATTCAAGAGGCGAAAAGCAAGGCTAAAATGGAAAAATACTACAACTCCAAAGTCCGCGGCACAAGCTTCAAACCGGGGGACATGGTCTACCGTAACAATACCGCATGCACGACCAATGCAGAGTAAACTGGACTTAAATGGAAGGACCCGTATGAAGTCACGGAGCATTAGAAAGGGAGCATACAAGCTTAAAGATCGTAAAGGAAATGAACTTCCACGAACGTGGAACATCTGTAATCTTAAAAAAATGTTTATATACTATGGGAAAAACAAGTGTAACAACCGCCCGGCACGTATGATGCTCCGGAGGGTAATATTTCAATTTTCATTTATTTGTAATGTCTTTTGAATCTTAATGAAAAAGTAGGGATTAGCTACCCTTATAAGTTTTAAGTCCTAAACTTATTTTGGCTTTGCAAAGTTATATCAATTGTTAAGACGCGCACGCAAGGAGCTACGCTCCATAATTTTATTATTACGTATAATAAAGGTTAGCAAAACCTCAGACTAAGCTACAGTGTGTAAGAGGTATTGCCAAACCCAACATTGGGAGAATAACACGACAAATATTCATATAATACTATCTATTACACTACAACAGTAGAAAATAAAAAGGTACAACATACATGTTAAAGCTAGAAACCGCAACAAAAAGGCCAACATACGACCGCGGTAAAAAAGCACACGTTCACATTACTTACAAGCCGCAAAAAGAAATAGCCACACACGGCCGCGGCATACAAAAAGAGAAACGTACAAGTGTTCAGGATACAACTATCCACCATAGCAGACCACATAAGGTCACGACACAAACATGAAGCTAAAAGCGACAAGTCTCAAACTTAGGGACGGAAACAACGCTTCCCAGGGCCTCATCCGTGTCTTTTTCATCATAATCCTCGACGGAGAGAGGGGCCACGGAAGTACTAGCCTTACCCACCCAAGTCTGGGAAGACAGAGGAGCAGAGACTATATCCATCATCAGTTGGCGGAGATCCGCAACATGTTTCTTGGCCCCCTCAGCACGGGCATGGACGTTCATCAAAGAAAAGGACATGGATGTCTCCCCGACGGCCGTTGTATCACCAGCATGATGAATAGGAACGGAAAGCTGCTCAATGCATGGCTGTAAATAAGCAGCTTCCGGAAGGACAACAAGGGGTCCGTCCAGTAGGAAGCAATCTAGAACCTCATCCATCCCAGCATCCTTCTTAGACTTCAACAACTTACCAAAGGGAAGTCTACATCCTCGAGGGCTTTAACCGCGTTAACATAGCGTGCTCTGGCAGCCTTTGGGTTGTAAGCATTAATCCGTGAGAGACCTTCTCTGCAGTCCCATGCTCATAGCCCGGCTTCTAAGCCTTCCCTGCCATACCAAATCAACAGCCTGACCCCACAGCATAACCCAGCGTGCCTTTGTATTCCTCCAGGAAGAATTTCAACATTTGAGGAGAGCAAAACTGTATCTCATAAGTCAGGAGCCACCTTTCCTTCCGGCCAAAGTAGTCTAAAAAAAAAATAAGTAGGGTAAGAATTCCCCCTCCAGACGGCAGGTGACTCGCATTACTGTGCCTATAAGCTCAGCAACACGGATGTACAACTCCTGGGCTGCTGTTCCCCCATGCGCTGAAACCTCCAATCCTTCCTTAAAATCCTGAAAATCGGCACGCAGAGAAGAAACCTACAAAAACAAGAACACTTAAAAACACAAACACAAATAGGCAAATACATGCGGAGTAAAAGGTACAGACATACCTCAGAGGCGAGCCTATCTCACTCAGACGCCAAGGAAGTAATTTTATGCCCGAACTCGACACAGGTCACCTTAGCATTGTCCAGGGTAGACGCGAGAGAAGTGGCACGAGAGTTAAGCAAAGAGATGTCATGATCTTTCTGAGTAACAGTGATTCTGAGCGCTGACACCTCCACAGTTAAAGCAGACTTCTCCTCGGACAATGTCGAAACTTGATCATGGAGGCCGATAACCTCCGCGGCTTCCGCCTCCTTCTTCGCCAGTTTGGACTTCAGCTTCAGGATCTCTAAATCTTTCTCCTCCAGCAAACGCTACCGACAGCATCATATTTAACCCTGAGCTTTTCCTAAGCCCAGTTATGCTCTACGCGTGATCCTCACCTTCCGCTCCAAGACACACTTAACCACGCTAGCCCCTACTTAGAACACTGTGTCTAGTTGGTCGTATAGTCCATACACGGAGATCATAAAAGAAGCAGGGGACAACATGGTTCACTAATGTGCTCAAGAAAAAACCATCGCTAGCAGTGAATCATTGGTAATTGCTCCACCTATGGGATATACCACGCTTCGCCTCGAAGGGATCAAAGAGAATAGCCGAATAAAAAGAGTCATCCGACCGCTTAGTGGGGTATGGTTTATTGGTGTATGAACCAACCCTTGGTTAAGCCCGACTCCTCATGGAAAGGGAAGGACCGCTATGTTCTGAATTAACATCCATTGCGATTAAGTAGTCGCAAGCGACCCCAGGTTGAAGTTGTGGGTCAGCAGCAGTAAATCCTACCGGAACAGCCAAAGCACTAGAGCTGTAAAGACAAGATAAAAAATTGAATGTTCAGAAAGGATCATAAAACCTCTTTTGACAAAGGTGAATATATATACCCATCCATAGTAGTACAAATCCCGGAGTTCGTACGGGGCATAAAGAATCCAAAAACTTCGCTTTCTTGAAAGGAGGACACGGAGGGAAAAACAAAAACTGTTCCCGAGGTACCCGCAAACGAGAACCGCCGTCCTAATCTGTTCCAAGACCGCAAATGTTTACCAACCCGCGCCGAAAGCAAGGGCAGGGTGATCTGTCCTTAACTTTTTAGCAGGAAGAACATCGCTCTGCTTTTGCAATCTTCTCTTCTTAACCTTCTTGGACTGCTCTGTAACAACCTTATCCTCACTCTGTCTCACCATAGCCGTACCCTCATCTGGGTCCGCTAACTCTAGGTAAGCGTCCTCTTCAGCAACATCTTCCTGCCCTCCCTCATTCAGAGCAGGGATCTTCGCGGCCAGAGCAGAACTACTACCCCCAGCTGCAGGAATCACCAGAGGCATGAAGCAATGTTGGGTACTCTCTAGCAACTTCACCTGATCATCTCCCTTCTGAACCTCTACCGCCCAGACCTTCCGAGGGTCAGCAGTCTTGATAAAATCCAACAAGCCCATATCTGCAAAATAAACATCAAATAATCAAGTTTTATAATATAAAAGTACCACTACTAAAAGGAAATAACACCCACCCGTTCCGTCAGGATGCTCAAAGCCGATAAGAATTTTGTCAAAGGATAATAACGGGCCAAACCACCACAAGGCATAAGAAGCCAACTCCTAAAACCGGCGAAAAATGAATCCTTAATGGCTTTCAAGCAGTTTAAACGTTTGCTCTTGGAGACAGTAAGATGGGGAGCCGAATCCTTTACTAGACAGCACCTCCCGTATATAAAGGGACAAAATGGAAATTACCACAGAGTCAACCCAGAAAAAATGGTCCGCCTAATTTTTTATGGAATCCGGGGGTTTCGGAAAACAAGACGGAGCCGAAGTAGAACGCTTAGCAAAGGAAAATAACCCATCGCTATACGTACGGGTATAGAAAGCGCGAAACACGGTCACTGAGGGGGAAAGGTTAAGTACACGCGTCAGAACCTCAAAATGAGACACCCGGGCCGCGCCAAAAGGCGACAATTGAGAAATATGCACACGGAAGTATTTAAGAATGGCCATAAAAAAATTTGTAAACGAAATCCTATAGCCACAAACATCAAAGAGCCTATTATATACACCTACTTTGCCGATTGGAGATTGGGTAATGGTTTTATCACGCCCTGGAGCAGTGGGATGAACCTCAGCCGGAATATAAAAGCTATCACAAAAGCTATCTACCATTTCTTAGGTCATTGATAAGTGTAGAATACACATATCCATTTATGCCTAAAACATCCCAAATAAACCCAAAACAGACCAAAAATGGCAAAAATATGCTTGTATTTGTGTTTTTGTATGCAGGAACGGATAAGTCAAATATCACAAGAATACAGTCAAATTCGAGCAAGCACGGACACGAGAATTAGAAGAGTACAAAAAGAAGCCAAAAATCCAAAGTCGAAGCTAGAAAAGTCAAGCCTCGGTCAAATCCAGTCAAAAATGGTCAATAAAAGTCAACAAAGCCCAAAACCCTAGCCCTTTTCCTTTTATAACAACCACAAGGGCTAAACGTGCACTTTTTGAAAGTTATTTATAACTAGAAAATTAGAAAAGGAAGACAAGGGCCATATTTGCAAATTCACCAAAGTCTAACAGTTTTAACTGTCAAAAATTGGGCGCCAATCACCTTTAATATTCACCCATCGTCCCCCTTTCACCTCCCATGGTAAAACAAAGGGCAAAACAAAATTAAAGGGTGCATTAGTCAATTCAAGGAAGCTCTAACACAAATGAAGGGACAAATCAGTCTTTATCAAAGGATTACTTAACCTCTCCCAATCAAAGGTCACGTCAACAATGGCGAAAGCACAAATTTAAGTGGGTTTTTGTGCTAAAACACTCAGAGAACTAGCACAATCTCACATCAAAGGAATGCCATGCTGGCAATCCTCAGGTGTCCACAAATTGATCAAACGGCCACAATAGAAGCTCAAATGATTGAAGAAATGATTGGTTGAGATTGAAAGTTTGGAAAGCAAGGCAATAAGCTAGGAATGAATCCCAAGGAAGCAGCCTATAAAAAGTGGCCTCACTTCTCACGGAAAGACAACAAGGCACCTAGTTCGTAAGCTAATTTAGTAGTAGATTAGATTTTAATTCTTAGCTTAATGATGTTTTAATCTTGTAATTTTCCTTTAAAAGTACTGTAAGCAAGTTTTTATTAATGAAATTTTAGTTTTTTCTAAATCTCTCCTAGTTACTTTTTCATAAGTTCTCTTAAATAGCCAATTTGTCTCAATAAGCTAATAAGCTCATATTAAGCTCTTTCAGTCTATAAGCTGAAATAGAGCTTGTTGAATTCAGTATTAATCTTATCTAAACCTTAAATCAGTTTAATCTTACATGGATCTTATTGGATTAGAGCTTTTGGAAGGGGATCTTAACTTGGAAGAGATCCCAAGGACTTATACCCTAGCTTATTAATAAGCTAGGGAGCTTGTAGCTGCCTTAATTGGTACCTTTTGTTTAGCTAAAGGTTTAAGTAAGTTTCTCTCTTCATTACTCTCTAATTTCAGTTTTAAAGTGCTTAGTTATAGCTTAAATGTTTATTACTGCTTATTTGCTTATTCTCTTTGCTTATTAGTGCTTATTTGAGTTTTATCTAGCTAAATCATCTTAGTTGTTTATCTGTTTTCAATTTTTTAGTTTAAATCATAGATTTTCATATTATTGTCTTAAAAAAACTCTAAAAAACCAAAAATATAGTAAAATAGCTTAAGTCTTAGATTATTGCTTATTTAGTTGTTAAGTCATGCTTATTAAAGTAGTTTTAATTTGTTAATTGTCTGGTATTAAGCACTTGTTCATTAAATTTCAACTTAAAAGCTTTTCTCAAAATCTGTCATAGTTTTTAAGGGGTGTTTGGCTTAAGTGTGTTTGACCTCTAAAAGTCAAAATTACTTGTGCAATTTGCTTGAGTCAGCTGAGTTTTCATTTAAGATTAGTTTTCATTTAGTTTTTATAAGTTAGAATTCAAAATTTCAAAAGATATGGCTTATTATCTTTGATTCTACACCAGGGGATTTTTCCTTTTGAGTTTACTTGTGAAATTCTGATCTAAGCCCTCCAAGGAGTTTTTGAAATTGTTTAAGTCAGCTTAGATTTCATTTAAAATCATTAGGCAAAGAGTTTTTATAAGTTAGATTGTGAAATTGAAAAAGTCATGGTTTATTATGTTGATTCTAGCACCAGGGGAACTTTCTTTTGAATTTCACTTGTGCA
Organism: Tanacetum coccineum; assembly: GCA_026074375.1. NCBI lineage: Eukaryota > Viridiplantae > Streptophyta > Magnoliopsida > Asterales > Asteraceae > Tanacetum > Tanacetum coccineum. Next base: position 49,766 of record BQNB010034703.1, read on the forward strand.
ATTGTTGATCTAAGCCTCCAAGGGCTAGATCTTGCTAGCATTGTGTTTATACACTCTATTTGAGTGTGTCTTAGTGCAGGATTTCCCTTAGGAAACCTGCACTCTTGGTTTACATTTGTGCAAAGGGCACCAGTACTAACAAAAAGTTAGTACTGCTGATACTTTACACTACCAGTACTAACTAAAAAGTTAGTACTGCTTTCACAAGTTAGTACTGCCACCTTTGGCTTAATTTTTAGTTAAGTAAGAATAGGATTTAGGATCCTAAATTCAAGTAGGGCTAAGATTAGCTATAGCTTAATATAGAATAAGTTTTAGATTTCATTTTCTAGCTTATTTACATAGCTTATTTTTGCTGTCAAAAAGTTAAAAAGCCAAAAACAGTACTTAGGAATTTTAAGGTTTTAATTTGTTAATTTAGCTTATGGGTCTAGATTTTATAGCTTAATTAGATAGATTATAAGTAGTTTAATAAGTCCTTAAAGTTTTAGAGTCTAGTTTAGCTTTTTAAGCTTTTAAGCTCATTTGGATTTTGTGCTATCTTGCTTATTTTCTGAGTTTGCTTAGTTCATGCTCAATTTTAGTTGTTTAAAAGTACTTCTAGCTTAGATTTCTTTGCATTCATAGATAAAGCATCTCATAAGCTTCCTAGAACTCTTTTCCTTTTTCACATTAAGCTTAATTTGAGCTTATTATAGCTGTTTTGGTAAAACATAGCCCAAACCCCTAGTTTCTGTAACAGCTTATTGAGAAGCTCTTTTAGAGCTTATCTTTGAGTTTCAGACCATAGTGCTTTTGTTAAAGTTGTTCTCCCTAGCTTCCTTTACAACTTTGCTCTTTTAAGTTTTTAGTGATAAGCACTTTTAGAATTTGAGCTTATAATTGGACTTAGTTTGTTGTCGGGGTAGGACCTCAGGGACCATTCTTGTAATTTTTCTGTTTTAGTTGTTTTTCAGTTAATCCTTGCCCGTTAAATGTTTTAGCCCGTTAGTCCTTAAGTCTTTTACACAGTTAGTCCCTAAGTTAGTTTTTAATTAGTTTATTAAGTTTTAATTAATAGTTAGGGTTACGTTTTAATTAGTTTAATTAAACTTTTATAAAAAGCTAAAAATTAGGGCTTTTATTTAAGAAAATTTCTACACGTTTTCTTTAATTAGTGTAATTTTTATAAAATTTATAGGACTTTATTTTTAAGAGTTTTATTATTTGTTTAATTGTTTAAATTGTTTTTTTTAAGTCATAGCTTTCCAAATCAATTATCTTTGCTTAATTCAAATCAGAATCCGAATTAAAACGTGGTTTCAATTTCACTAGTCGTTGGGGAAACGACCCGGGTGATCATACTTACCCGGTTTAATATACGTATTATATATTATTATATATATTTTTGAGAGTGAATTTTATCAAGGGTAACTTGGTAATTTTCTTAATTACTCTTTTAAAGTATTATATTTTATATATATTTTACGTGTATAAAACTATCAATCAGTTTTTGGCGCCGCTGCCGGGGATCGAACCCGGGTCACCCGCGTGACAGGCGGGAATACTTACCACTATACTAAATTAACAAGTTTAAATCCTAAAATTGCTAAGTACTGTTTTTGGCTTTTTAACTTTTTGACAGCAAAAATAAGCTAAGAAAATAA